>JANIJG010022424.1:20716-43334 GCA_024611175.1 Megaceryle torquata
GAGACAGCATGACAGCCTTGCTGAAGTCAAGGTAGACACCAGCCACTGCTCTCCCCTCATCTACCCAGCCAGTCACACCATCATAGGAGGCTCTTGGATTAGTTAAGGTCAGAGAGCTCACAGCTGTCCCTCAGTTTGTAGCTCAGACCTTTTCTTCTCTCAGTCGGGAAGCTCTCCCAGTGTCTAACCTGTGCTCCTCAGTGCAATTTAAGACTGTGACATCTTGTGCTACTCTTGCCAAGCCAAGAAAATAGTTTATTTCTTTCTGTTGTGGCCATCTTGATGAGGTTGAAGACCGTTATGATGCCTCCCTGGTGTCTTTACTCTTCAGTCGGGGTGAATGTGATATTTATTGATTTATTGATTTTTCCAGTCTGTGCTTTCTCAATCTCTGATCATTCTTGCTCTCTGCACTGAGCCTTTCTCCACAACTTCAGGGAAATGCAGTGTCCCGTATCAGGACTTCAGTAGAGCTACGTAATCGAAGGTGACCAGCGCACCCCTCTGCGTATCGCGCTGGGTTGGTTGGTTTTGTTGCAGTCCTGTGTGTTCAGCTCCTGCTCAGTTTGTGATCCGTGGGAATCCCGAGATCTCCTTCAATAAACCCCCAGCCTTTGTGAGCTGATGTTTATTTCCCTTGTGACCATGTCATTGATTATTCCTATCTTAGCACTGTTCACCCATCATTCCTCAATTGTCTTTTTCTTTTTCTCTTTTTTTTTTTCCAGACCATTTCTACAATTTATCAAGATAATTTTGAATCCTAATCCTGGCCTCCGAAGTACTTGCAGCCTGTCCCAGCCTGGTATCAGCAGCAATTTTAGTAAGCATATTCTGTTCCATCATTCAAATCAGTGATAAAGACACCGAGTTGTCCTCGGGCACCCGCTGGATGCGCAGCCTGCAGAGCTGCCTTCGCCTTGCCGAGGGACGCAGGGCAGCGCAGTTCCCCGGGACGGGGAGATTTGTGTCCCAGAATGAGAGATTTCCTCAGCCCCTTGGAAGATTTGTAATGAGAAATAAGTTTATTTGCCAGATCAGTGCCTGAACAAGACCACTTATGTGTAGGGTCAGGAGTTTGAGAGGGTTGAACCTTTGCTTTCTTGGACAACCAGCAAGTCAGTGTTTGCCCATCTATTTGTTACAATTTTCGGGTTTTTTTTCCTTTGTTCTCAGTGGAAAACCCACTTTCTCCTCACACCTCGTAGTTGCCCTTTCCCAAATACTTGTTTATTAAAGAGCGTTTGGGGCTGAGACCCAGAGGGTTTGCAAACACCCCACGTTTCATGACCTACAAACCAAGGAGCCGGTTGTGGGCGATGGTGGGGATGTGCTGGATCTGTTCAGGGTGGCAGCAGGTGGTCTGGCTCCTCTGCTTGGACATTTGCCCTCTGGCTCGAACACGGCGTTTCCGTGTCAGTGGCTTATCACGTAGGTTCATTTTGGTGGAGATGGCAAAGGCTGTAGCATTCCAGGCTTGGTGAATTTCCATAGAGGGGGCTGAGAAATGAAGCTTTATAGACTTAGCTTCTAAATATAATGCAAAGGGGCAGAGCCAGGTGCTGCCTGTGGAGACCAAAAATCTCATGGACAGCCCCTGTGTACCTCTCTGTACCAAATAAGAAATGAAAACAAAACTGGTGGACAGACCCCAGAGGTGATCGGTTGCAGATGAGCTCAGACTTGTTTCTCTCACGGGAGGAGCATAAACCTGGGGTTTGTTGTTAGCTACACCTAAATCTGAACGGGTTTGTCAGAAGAGCTCTTGTGCTGAAACCTCACCTTTCTGAGGTGACATCTGCTGGTTCTGCAAATTGGAAGTTTAAATAAGAGAAAGAATTTCTACTTGCTTTGCACCTCAGACTTCACCAATGTGATAGGAAATTAGGATTTCCAGTACCTGTGTTGCAGGGACAGAAATACTATTCCCATGTTGCAAAAGGGGAAACTGAGGCATGGGAGGCCAGTATTGTGTTAAGCTCCGAGAATAAGCCCAGATGAGAGATGCTGATTCTCATCCCCTCCTCTGTGAGCTGTCTTTCCCAAACTTAAAAGAATTTGAAAAGAAACGAAGTTCTGTGAACAAAGACTCGTGATTTGATATTTTCAAGGACTTTTAACTGCACAGAACCGATTTGCTTTGGGGGGAAAAAACCTTAAATATCCCTGTAGAGAGTACAGAATGTGAATGATTTTGTATTTATTTATTGCACTTCATCGAGTGGATGAAACCTCTCCCGACCATAATGGAATTACAGTTGGATGTGCCGTATGGTGATGTGAAAAGCAGGTGCACAAAGGGAATTCTTTCTGGAGAGAGGGGACAAAAAGCTTTCGGTACCAGCAAATGATTCTTACCACAGCAATAATCCTAATCAGATTAATTAGGATTAATTTAGCTGTCTGACTTTTATTTATATGAAATGAAAACATGTCTAAGGAGTTTAGTTTAAAACCATTCTGAGTTTTAGTCACATTTTTGACTTGTTTCATGTGGTGCCCTGGATAATTCTCTGGCAGGTTGGGCTTTTAGGGAGAATTACATTGCAGCCAGCATTTAGAGCCAGCCATTAGTTCTCCATCACCTCTTACATCTTCTGTGGTCACTAAAGCCATCTCCTGTTGCCTTTCCCATCTTGCCCATCTGTAGGTGGCCCAGCTACCCCTGTGCTAATGTCTTCAAATGAGTTTCTTCTCGTCTTGCAGCTTCTTTTTTTAAGAATTGTACCGAATCTCCCCTCTGGCAGCAGCTGCCTCCTGCTCCTGATCTTCTGCTGTGGCCAAACCCTCTGTCCATGTGGTGTCCTCACCCCATCCCACACGTGGCTTTTTCCCTCTGGAACAATCCTGTAATTTTCCACTTGTGTGTCTCACCCAAAGCCGTATCTTCTCTCACTTGCATATGCCACCGACTTTTCCCACCGCTTATTTTTTACTGCTTCTTTCTCTTCCCATTTCCCATTTTCTGCAAAGCTGTTCAGATTTGCACAAAACAAATCTGTATGGCACTGCATATGTGCTCGCCCATATGGATCCGCGTATAGCGAAGGTTGCACAACAGTAGCTGTCAAGTGAGGTAATTTTCCATCGGATTCATCCCTCTATTCTCATTTCGTATTTATTCCTGGGAAAGTTTCCATTGGAATATTAAGATGCCTTGGAGTTTTATAGGTCTGAAAGACCAGAATATTTTCCCCATGAAAAGAGCTGTGTGGATGCTGTGTCTCTGCATCTTCAGCAGGTACATGGGAAGGGTTGATGTTGTTTGATGTTTGGTCTGTCTGCACTGACAGAAGGTTCTCTGCAGAGTCTCTTCATCATCACCTTCCATTCTCATGTGCCTGCTGTTCTCCCTTTTGGTTTAATTCAGCTTTTTTTTTTTTTTCCTCACTTGGTTTCGCAGTGCCGTGAAACTCTGGTGATTTTGAGGTGCATCCTTGGCATTTGGTCTTGCTGGGATTCATAGAATCATTCAGGTTGGAAAAGACCCTTGGGATCATCAAGTCCAAACATTAATCCTAATCTGCAAAGTTCACCCCTAAGCCATGTCCCTCAACACCACATCTAAGCACATCCAGGGATGGTGACTCAGCCACCTCCCTGGGCAGCCTGTTCCAGTGGCTGACTACTCCCCCTCTACTCTGCACTGGTGAGACCACAGCTGGAGCACTGTGTCCAGTTCTGGACTCCCCAGTTCAAGACATTTCAGATGGTGACATTTCAGATCAGGGTCCACGTTGCATCACAGTCCATTTCAGAGCCAGGGCTGGCTGTCAGAAACCAACCCCCTTCCCCAAAGTTACACACAGCTTTTTTTTTTTTTTTTCACTTTTCAGTGGGAAATACATTGTTATTTCCAAACTCTTTTGTGTCTCATCCCTTTACATTCCTCCCTTTAAGCCCTGGCATCTTATGACGTCGTCAGGGAGGTGTTCAGAACAACTTTTGGACTTCTTCCCCTCCTTTTTTATTTTCCTGTGTTTTCTCTCAGCTCAGTTAGGTGCAGAAGTCCTGGGGCAGGGTGTGAAGTGCCTCTCCACACAGGAGTGTGTGTCACTGCTCTCATGCCACCCGTCAGCAGCACACAGCGGCGATGGTTTTTAGCGAGGTAACACACACACTATTTTAAGCTGCTTCTAAAAATAAATTCCCGCACAAGTTGGTGTGGTGGCAGCGATGTTTTATATTTTAATTTGGGCTGTTTTCTTAGGATGATTCATAGAAAGAAGATGAGTCTTACTAGTTGTACCCTGGGGTGGAACCATGTAAGTGAGTTGCTGATGGTACGCGAAGGGCTGAGCGGCCGCGAGGACTCTCCCGGTTGGCTCTGCAGTTGCTGACTTTCCCCCTGAGGCTGAAGTGTTGTGTTAAACATTGGATGAGCTCTTTCTCTTGGAGGTGTGTGGCAGCTTTGTGCATGTGGACAGTGTCCCAAAGTGCTTTGGAGAACTCATGGCGTTGTCACATCAGATGAGGAGTAATGAGATGGTTTCTCGGGGAAATAAGGTGGAGATTTAAAACTTGTTGCACGTGCTCAGAGCTACAGGGAAGAAGTACCAGAGCCAGAGATACTTGGTGAAGTGGAGGAAAGCATTGCAGAAATATTTAGAGAGCAGAAGATGATGGTTCTGCCTTCCCACACTGTCACCCAGTATCTCAGCAACCTGGGGGGAACGGCTGCTGTACTGTAGCTCCCTAGCATGTGGGACAGGTTTGCTCTTTCTGATATTAAGAAGGATGAGCCTTCTTTGCTGAGCTACTTCATGGTCACCATTGCCCAGTCAACCATGTGAGAAGCTCACGAAAAAGCCCTTTGGCCTCTTGTCCAGTGCCAAAATGTGTCACCTCCTGCAGTTAGTGCACACCTAGGCATGATTTAGGGATGAGTGTGAAATAAGGAGAAAGGACTGTAAGAACTGAAGGGATCAGAAATAGCTCAAGTCCTCTGAGTAGACTGTTCAAATGACTGTCACTCACAGTGGTTCTTGTGTGTCTGTGACAATGGCAGGATCTCAAGGTGTTGTCTTGATGTCAGGTGTCTTTGAAAGGCCATGTACCTCGTGAACTCTGATCTGGAGCCCACCAGCTTTGGACAGGAATGCTGAATAGCCACGCTGATGGCAGTGCCATCATTTGCTCTCTGTAGATTTGGAGCAGAGCAGAACTAGGCCTGACCGTGTCTGATTGTGGTCCATGTCAGCTGGTCTCCTAGGCAGTAGTGCCCTGATGGCTGTGGATTTGCTGCCAAGGGCCTAACAGCTTTATGGGATCAAAGAGAAGGTGCTGCTTCCTGTAGGGTGTTCACGAGTGCTCTGGGATCCTGGAGGACATAAGGTCACCCTTACTCCATCCAAAAAACTTGCTCCTGTGCTGCCAGCAATGTGTCCAGCACCAACAAGCTCCCTGATAGAAGCCAGGTTGTACTTGACTCCTTCCTCTTGCAGGAACCAACCAGTGTGTCCTGCCCTCTCACTGGTGCGTCCTGGCAAAGGGAAACACAAGCTGAAGAAAGCCTGTTTACACCCAAGATGCCCAGTCATGTTTCAGGATGACGTTGTACCAAACTTAGTGCACACAGGAGAAGAATCTGTCCCACAGAAGTGACAAACGTGACTTTCTGCTCCTCTGGACCTCTGCTGAGGGAGGTGCAAGTGAACATTGATGCTTCATGAGAAGACCCAGAGGAGAGTTCCTAGCTGAAGCAATGGCTGTGCTGGTATCCTTGTGTACTGCAGATGGCCAAAAAGTCCTGGCCGTGTGGACGTGCACGTCTCCCCGCTAAACAGGAAAGCGGATCACAGAAATGAAAGGTGGTGTGATGATGCTGTACAAAAACCCACAGTCTGATCCCGTTCTCTTTGAGGTCAAAGCCCTCTCAATGTCAGAGGATTGGGTGCTAGTCTGTGATCAGCCACCTCCTCTCCTTCTCATATGAATATGCCTTTCAGAGCTTGACAGCACCCTCGAGACCTCTTGCTTTCTACGGCTTTCTTCAGTGGCATTAAGCTGCAGCACGCTGAAGTGAGTAGACAGTGATCCTCTTGCCCTCCTGGAAGAAGTGATGAGGCTCCACCACGTAATTCGAGGGAAAGATTGCTGCATGGGAAGTGGGAGGAAAATACCATTGCTTGCTTGCAGTGTGGTTCTGTAGAATGGAAAAAGAGAAGCTTATCATGATAACTTGAGGCAAAACAGGACGTCTGGGCTCAGCTCTGATACCAGCTTGTCATGCAACACTTATCCAGGGTCTGGTGTTTAAGCCCTAATTCAGGAATGATGCTTTCCTACTTTCATGAGGCTGTCCAGGATTCACTGGTGTTGGACTTGGGACCCGGGGATAAAAGAGGCTGCTCAGGTAATTCGTTATGCTTTGAACTTGCAGTAGGGACAAGAGCAGAGGGTCAGGTCAGGCCTAATTCTGATTTTATTTACTGTGCATTTCAGAACTGGCTGCCCCAAAGCTGGCAGTGACCTCAGGGCAAGAGTGGTTAAAGAAAATCAGAATCAAGGGGGAAAAAAAAGAAAATCAGTATCAAGGCAAAGGCACCAAAGGCAGGACCTTTGCTGAGGCTGAGCAGAGGTGTGTTGGTTTTTCTTGCAGGGCTACAGACTTTTTAACTTGGTGTTTCCTTCCTTAGTCTCTGTTAAGAAAATGACAATTGGACTGAAAAGGAAATACCTCAGGGGAGAAAAAAATAAAATCAGCACCCTGTCGAGTGTTGATTGGATCTGCAGATCTTCAGAGCAGCCCTTTCAGATCAGTTTGTCCCTTGGGTTGCCTCAGGGTGGAGGGATCAAGACCATCTACAGAACATCAACGCTGGTGAGCAGGAGAGGTAATGAAACCAGTGAAGAGGTGGGAAAAGCCCCTCTCACCCCTCTGCGCTGAAATTCAGCATTTTCATGAGCTCACGGGGACATGGCGGGGTGTCAGTGGTAACGTTTGCACCCCTGGTGCTGCTTGGCCAGGAGTTGGAGTGGTGCAGGGACGTGGGGAAGTCCCACTGCCACCACCAAAGTGTTAATCCCAACATAATCGTCTCATTCTCTTCCAGAGAGGAGTTTCTCCAGGGCCGTTGGTCGAGACTCGTGATTGTGTGTTCTGGCAACAGCTTTGCGATGTGAAATAAACACCCTTTCGTATAATAGCGCTCATTGAGCATTGTGCCTGGGAACCCATCGTGACACATGTCAGCGTGGGGCCAGGGAAGCTTCCTCCTTTTGCAGCTCAGCAAAATATTTATACAGTGTCTTCTAGTAAACGGGTTCCTCCGTGCTGCTGGGGGAAGCAGCACCAGAGCTGACCTTGCTCCGAGTCCCTCCTGAAACAGCGAGTGCACCTCGGCTCCGTTCAATCTGCCAGCCAGATGGAGCAGCTACCAAATTTGCTTCCTTGTTAGGTTTTACTTTTTAAATTGCTATAATAGCCCTGCAGGTTTATTGTTGCTTTAAGTAACTGGAACATAGCTTTAAAACCAACAGCCTGTGTGCCTGGTGCTCGAGCTGTGCACTGAGGAGCTGAGAGGGAAACTGCAGGGGCTGGTGGTTGCGTTGCGCTGAACTTTGAGTCTCGGGTACTGTGCACTCGGTGATGATTAAGCCCTGAAGTTGCTAAGAAAAAAAAGCAATCGCTTTCCTTTTTTAATTGTTTTTACTTTTTTTTTTTTCCTTGTTTGCAGTATTTAAGAATATAATTTTTAAAAAGCTTGGAGGTACAGAAGGCATAATAAGAAATTTGCCATTGGCAGATAGCCAGATGTGGGTATGAGAATGTCAACTAGCTCACAAAGAATACAAATCTCCCCCTTCCCCCCCAGCTTTGACCCTCAGCTCTGTAGTGTCTCCCTCACCGAGGAATTTTATGATGATTTCTGATTCCTCACCATTGCTGCTCATCAAAAGCCATTCCACAATGTCACAGTCAGCCTCTGCAGACCGCAAAACCAGTTGCAGCCTGCAAGTTTGTTTAAGATGTATGGAAGGCTGTTTGGAGAGAAGCATGTTTCCAAGAATTCTTTATGTTTTGGTTTGTGTAAGGTCTAACATTTAAAATATGTTTCCCTTACCCCAAATAGATCTCAAGTAGTAATTGTAGGTGGGGAATTACAACATGTATGGTTGGGTTGAAGAAGGGCTCACAAAGATCTGTTCTTGGCTTGCAATAGTCAGGGTATTCTCTTCGAAGAGCAAAACCACCACCAAAAAGCCTGGTATTTAATTTTGTAGATACAGGGTTTGGGCAATGAAGCCAGACAAAGTAAGCGTAGAAAAAAAAAGGAACAGAATCTTAGCAGAGAAGAAATCAATCACTGGAACATCTTAACTGAGAACCACTTCTTCTACCACCATTTATAGTCTTTAAATCAAGACTGTGTTCTATTTTCATAAGAGATATTGAAGCTCAAGGACAAGTAATGAGCTTGACGCAGAAATGCCTGAGAGGTTCTGCAGCTTGTGTTTAGCAGGAGGCCAGGCTCTATTGTTCATCATGCTGTTTTCTGGTCCTAACATCTGAGGATCTCTGAAGGCCATGTGAGATTGTGGCATCACATTTTGAAAATCAGCCTTTTAATCTTCCTGGAAATGCTTATTCCAAAAAATCAAAAGGCCTTGACTACAGTATAATTGTTTTCCTGAAATCTTCTATCTGTAGTGCCCCATCAGTGCGAGTGTGAATGTTGTTTGCTGTTCAGTCAAGAACCAAGAATAGAAACTCCCGGGACAAATGCTGGACACCAGTTCACTGCTGTTAGGAGCTGGCATCACAGAACAGCCCACAGGGCCCACACAGCTCATAGTATTTGGTTTGTGAGCTGGGCAGAAGCTCACTGTCAAAACAGACAAGCTGTTGTGCAATTATTGTGTAGTTCACGTAGTTTTAATTTAACACTTTTGCATCCAAGCTTGAACTTCCTTCTTTTTTTTGGATGATCTTTTTTTTATTATTATGTATTTCTGGGACCCTTCTCATAAACTCCAGGTTTGGTTTTAAGAATGCCACTTATTTTTGCTGTGGGAAGGAGTAGCATGTTCCAAACTGATTTTTAGAAGAAGAAAAAAAAAAAGTATGGTTCTCTCTTTTTGGGGGTGTGGTCAGATTGCTACTTGTCTGCCCAAGCATCCTTTCTGTGCACCCAAAGCAGGACCGTATTTACCGCTCTCCTCCCCCACAGTCCTGTTGTTCATGAATGAATGCAAAAGACTTGCAGAGGAAAATTTTGCAAAGCAGAAAACCAAGCCTGTCATTTCAGGTTCCTCAGAAGAGGGTTTCTACCCAGATGGCCAATTAATTGCTTGGGTTCCTTCAGCTTTTGACCCTGTTGGTTTTGGGTGAGCAGGTCTGGTAGGCGGTGGGGGCTTTACGAAGCTCAAAGGATGAGTCGGCATCTTCCAGCCCAGCTCAGGTCTGACGGTTGTGTCTACACCATTCTTGCAGCACCACCTTCTGGCCCACAGCCCTGCACGGTGGGGGAGCCTTGGGCGATGCAGGAAGCGTGGTGGGAGACCTGCAGCGAGGTGCTCTTCACCACCTGCAGCCTGGGAGTGGAGGAGTGAAACTCCTGGGCGGCTTGTGGCCAGCTACTGAGGTGGTGGAGGAGTTGGGGGGAAATCTAAGCAGCCTTCACTCTGGGTTTTTCTGCAGGGTTTCCGAGCCCTCAGGATGCTGGGCTGTGACTGGGGTGCCACATGTTGCGCACCAGTAAGCCAGCGAGCGCAGGAGGTGTGGGACCACATCCTGCCCGCCGCGGCGGGGCACACCCCACGTACCCAGCACCGGTGACAACAACCGAAAGGAAACGTGCAGGGAGAATTACTGATCTTGCAGACAGACTTGCCGAGCAAGGGGGTGAGAAAGCAGAAGCTATAGTAGCCACCTGCCCTCAGAGCTGCGGGGCGCGGTTCTCCCGCCGCGCCTCGTTTTCCCGCCCCCCGTCAGGAGAGCCCCTCGTTTCTTTTAATGACTTGCTCTTGGGAAAGTCGTGGCGTTACCGACCTGCAACAGGGCTGGTGTGGCTGAAAGTTCTTCATCTGCATGTTTCCAGCAATGTCAACTGCTCTATTTAAAGCCAAGAGCTCTTCCTCCAGGCCCGGCCTCGCCGTTCGTTGCATTAACAGGGATCTCTGAGCTCCTCTCCTTAACAAGATGTGACTGGAGGTGGCTGTTTGGGGCCGTGCAGAGACCTCTTCCAACACCTTTTCTGAGCCTGTCCCCCACTGTTTTATACTTGTACTGCCATAATGGTCCTGTTCAGCTGCTGAGCAGACAGAAGACAGCCTCTGCTATCTGCTGCCTAAAGTCAGGAGCAGCATCTGCAGAGACAGCAGCCATAAACCAGACCTACCCCAGTAAATGAAGCTCTGCTTCATTCCTGTCAAGGCCCGTAGCTATTTTTTTTTTTTCTTTTTTTTTTTTTTTCCTTTTTTTTTTTCTTTTTTTTTTTTTTTTGCCTGCTAATGCTTAGACATAAAACAGGAATGCTGGCCCCTTAATAGATTTATTTTTTATAATATATTTTTTTAACCTTTCCTGAAGAGGCTGGAGGCAGTTTCAGCTTTGCCTTGGCTACAAACATTCTTTTGCACATTGAGGGGAAGGTAAAGACAGAAATCGTGTTACAACACTTGATGCTTCTGTAGAGGGGGGTTTTAACAGGCAGTCGTCTGACTGTTTTGCTGGACGCAGTGAAACCACCTCACTGTGACTAGTCAAAGTGGACTTTATGTTAAGGTGGAGGTAATTGTGGCTGGTTTTCAGTAGCTCTTTCGAGTTGCTGGTTAGAGGGTTAGTGCTGTGCTTTGGAGGTAGGATTTTGCAAAAAATCCTTGCTGCTCTGAGACACCCCCGGAGAGCCCGTGGCAAATCAAGACGTCAGGGTTACTAGAGGCAAGCAAAGCATCTGCACTAGAGTTGGGGTGTTGGTGCTCTCGTAAACTTCTTTTGTCGTTTCTTTCTCGTGCTGCTATGGCAGTAGTCAGGAGGAGAGGTGAACACTGAAGATCCATTTTCCTAACAGATGTCAACTTGATGGTTTTAAGTGTTTTTTGAGTTGGTTGTTGTTGTTTCTTGTGGTTTGTGGGGTTTTTTGTGTGTGTTTGATGGTTTTTTTTGTTTGGCTTTGTTTGTTTGCTTGTTTATTTGTTTTTTAAAGTGGCCACTTCATCTAAAGTTCAGATGTGTAGTGAGTTGTGATCTTAGAATGATTATTTGCTTGTGTTAAACTAATGAGGGGTTTTTGTGTTCTCTTAGCTGTTTAGTCAGTGAGAGATTTCATTTTAGGTGAGGTTTTTCAAGGCATTCTTCCTCCTGAGGCTTTGCAAAGCTGAGGCTTATTGGATGGGTAGCTGAGGCGCACGAGTAATTTCTGGATGTAGGTTCTCTGCAGATTTAAGATCAGTTATTTTAATTTTTTAGAAGGTAAGCTGCTTTTAAAGAAAAAAAAATAAGTAGGAAGCGTTAATGAAATTCTTTATCCATTTTTTTTTCCTTGCCAAACACATTTCAATTCTTTCAAAACTGTCACCAAATAAATATTTTGAAGCTTCGCTAGTTTCTGTCTGGCCCTGGGCTAAGCAGAAGGAACACGATCTCAGATACCCTGTGTGACTCTGCACACAGATACACCCACCTTCTTTGCTAGGGGTGTGGACCCAGGCTTTCGAAGATCCTTATTTGCCTTAAAATCTTTAATATTTTACCTCCATATCATTTCTTTAATGCCCTTCCAACTCAAAGCCCCAATGAGCTCGTTGTGAAGTGCTGAAAGATATTTAAAGTCATCTCTGGTCACCAGCGTGAGCTCATTTCTAATTAAACAGAAGTTCACACTTTATTTCATTAGAAACATAATAATAAATGTACATATAATTGGCTGATTCTTAATTCATTAGCTATTAGAAACAAATTCTGTAAGTCTATTAGGATTAGGAAGTGGAGCTCTTGTGTCACTGAGGTGGTCTCATTCTCATCTACATTAAGATGTCATTTTGCTTATGGCTTTTCTACGTTAGGGTAATTTATCTGGTCTGTGGATGTGCTAACAGCGTGTGCAGCTTCTGCTGAAGCGTTGCCAGAAGGTTAGACTCTACATAAGATCCCTTTCCCTTTGATTTGGGTTAAGTTCTGTAACTTTCCAGCTGCTTTTGACAAAAGTAGCGACTCTAAATGTCACCTCTCAATTTACCAGCTCCACCTGCAGGTACCTTCATCTGACAGAGTTTAGTGACCAATTAAATACTAATAAAAGTCACAAAAATTGAGTTGCTTCTCATGAATATGTCGTGTCTAAGTCCCTGCCTTACAAAAATAAAGAGGTGGATGTAGCAGCCACAAATCTCACACATTAGCTCTTCCTTTGATGTAGTCAGTGAGGATCACCGAGGCCATTCCCATGCTGTGAAGTGCAGATACTTTTGCACAGTTGGTTGGGAGTGGAGTGAGGCTGGAAGCCTTAAAGAGAAGATTATTCTGGGGTGGATCCTCCATGCATAAGCTACGCCCCTTGGGCTAGATGTTGCAATGGATCTGTAAAGCTTTGTACTCCAGGTCAGCATCCTGAAGTGTGTTCCTGTTTGGAGCTCTCAAACCTTTACAGAGAGAAAGGGAAGGAGAATGTAAGGATGTGGCATTGCCTGAAGCAGCCTGGAGACTCAGAGCAATGACAGGGCAAAGTAGCACCAGGCTTCTTGATTTTCAGATTGACTTCTAAATCTAGGGGTGCCCATTACATCTCAGACACAGGCAGAAGTCTCCAGGTCTTCACTGTGGTAAAGAATTGTTCCTTGTTGCTGCACTGCTGTATGCTCAGTAGCTTTGTCCCACCAATGCGAAGAGGACAGAACCCCCTCAGCTCTCCAGTAGAGCCACAGCAGTCCATGGGAAGCAGCAGATGCTCGAGTGAGTATTTGTTCTAGCTGCATCCTTGTGTAGGAGTTGAGGATGGGGAGTTTTTGACTGATGCTTTAATCCAATCGGATTTAAAAGAGTGGAGACTCTGGTGAGGAGGAGATCCTGTCTGGGGTGGAAAATCCTGCTCTGGGTTTTCTCTCGTTCCCCCAGTGAGTGCTGGTGCTGTGAATTCCTGAGGAACAGGTTTACGAGGGGAAAAACCAGAACGGATGGACACAGCCGATGGGGTCCCTGCATAAATATTTGCATTCATCTACAAGAAGTATCTGTTAATGAGGGGCCAAATGCCTGGAAATTAACCAAAACACGTTCTGGTTCTCATTAAATGCTGCTTCATTTCACTGGCATAAGGTGTATTTTTGTATGTGCGTACAAGGGAGTTTTGTAGAGCTTGTGATGACAAGGAAGCAAACACTGTCCAGACTTGATTCTTTTCTTCCTACAAAGCTAACAACATTCCCTCCAAACTCAGTCATGGTTTTTCTTTCTTTCCTGTTAAACAAATGTATATCTTGATTTAAAATTATTTCTGCTTTTCGCCACTTGGCTTGGCCTTTGGCAGTACAAGAGCTCTAAAACGTGACATTTCCCTCTGGACCTCCATGCTGTTGGTGTGAGGAACACCAGGGTCTTCCAGCTGTGATGTGTCTTCACACCCTTCCTAGCTGTTTGCAAAGAGCTGTGCAGCTCGTGATGTGGAGTCACCCGTGTCCCTGGATGTGTGTGCATGAGCACAGACAGTGTGGGATACACGTTACCCATCCCAGGTGAGCTTCAAGGAACCTTCTTGGGGAGGGGAAATTGTACAAACTGCACCATCTAGTTTTATTTTACTGCACCATCTTACTGCGGCCAGTTCTGGGTTCGTTGGTAGATTTGCTTTCAGCCTTTGGGCAGCTCCATGTCACCACAGAGAATATTTCTCTTGAGAAAAGTTGTGCTGGTTTAAACTGAGTCTTCTACCAACTCCCCGGCCACATCGTGAAAACACAGCAAAATCTTTAGCAAGGAAGTTTTCAGGCTGAGGGTGGCACTGGGGACAGGTCAGCACTTGCTCAGTGTGGCTGATATGGACTTTTTGTGGTTTTTTTTTTTTTTTTTTGGTTTGGTTTGTTTTTTCAGCATTTCTGTTATGTGACAAAATATAAATTAAGTTTCAGTCTGTGCACCCAATGAGGCAAGACTGTTTCTGTAAATAGGAGGTTGCCAGCCTGGTGATGGGATCAGAAGCTCTGTTTTTGCCTGTAGGGAATAAAAGGACCATTTTCTTCTCTTTCTGGCTTGCTTTTCATTGAGGATAGGAAAAACCCCATTGTCTTTGGTGCTGAATTGGTGGGGGAAGTTTCCTTGTTGAATTATTTCCACTGAGATTCCAGGGTGGGTTTGTGTTGGTTTTTTTTTTCCCCCCCTGTCACTTAAACAGAAATCTTTTAGCATCTCCTCTTTGTGTTTGGTTAAATAAGATACAGACTGGCATAATACGCTGTTGTGTATTGATGCTGTTTCTGGAAATTAACATGCCTTGTAGGAAGATTTATTTAATAATTTTTATTTATTTTATTTTCTATTTTATTTTACCTTTATTTTTTTCTTGTTTTTAAGGAGCTGTGGACAGATGTGGTAGTTCCCCCATCTACATCCTACTTTTGCATCACCCTAATTCAGAGAATTCATAATATATTTGTATTTCTCCAGTATCTTCTGTCCTTGCAGGATATCGGAGCACTTGGGAACCTGGTTAGTTCCATGCAACTCTCCAGTTGCTGGAATGCCGTGTGTAGAGGGAGGGCAGCTGGGTGAGAGCAGGCAGCGAGTGACCTTGTGTGGTACCACAGGGCAGCAAGGAAAGAAAAACCTCCTGTCCCACAGTATGGGAATTTCAGGCTGTAGTTGCCCAGCAGGATTTACGGGTTCTTGAATGATCAGTCTTCAACTTTCAGTCACTGACTTCCCTCAGCCTCCCAGCCTGGGGGCACTGATGTGGGTGCTCCTTATGGGTAGGGCAGCTCTGCTGAATCTCCACCTGGAGTTCCCTGCAGACCTCCTAGGAGAATTCCAGCTGTCCTGGTGTAGCCCTTGAGATCTGGTGAGGTTGTGACCTGAAGCAAAGCAAACTTCCCAGCAGTGCGGGGTTACCCACCTGGCAAGTCCCGATCTGGCGAAGTGAGGTGGAAAATAGAGGATTTCATTTTGCTGTGTGGAGAAGGGAGCTGTGTTCTCCTGGCTCTGAGCCTCTGGGCAAACATCAGTTACGCAGATGGAGTAACTCAGCCTGGGTAGCATGGAAGTAGCACAGCTTCTGGGTGGCATGAGAAATGGGTCGGCTCCGATGGAGCTCCCACCAGAGTTACAAAAGCAATGGACAGCCAAGAGCCTATGATGCAAAACTTGGATCCTTGGGCTCTGCCTGACCCTTGTGCTCAGCAGGTTATAACTCAGCCCTTTTGCAGGAGGCAGCAGCACCCAACCTTCAGTGATGTTGGGCAGGCAGGGGAAGTGTCCACTGCTGTCTGCTTCCCATCAGCAGGGGTGTTGTGTGGGTGCAGTGTGGCTGTGCATTTGCTCTGTATTTTCATAGAATCACAGACTGTTTTGTGTGGGAAAGGACCTGTCAAGCTCATCTGGTCCAAGTCCCCTGCACTGACCAGGGACATCTGCAACCAGAGCAGGGTGCTCAGAGCCCTGGCCAACCTCCCCTGCAATGGGGCAGCGACCACCTCTCTGGGCAGCCTCAGGGTCAAAAATCTCTCCTTTCTCTCCAGTCTAAATCTCCCTCTTTCAGTTTAAACCCATCCCCCTTGTCCTGTCCCAACAGGCCCTGCTCAAAAGTCTGTCCCCATCTTTCTGACAGGCCCCTTCAAGTCCTGAAAGGTCCCCAGAAGGTCTCCCCAGAGCCTTCTCCTCTGCAGGCTGAACCCCCCCAGCTCTCCCAGCCTGGCTCCCAGCAGAGGGGTTCCAGCCCTCCCAGCATTGCTGGGGCTCCTCTGGCCCGGCTCCAGCAGGTCCCTGTCTCTGCTGTGCTGAGTTCTCCAGAGCTGCCCCAGCACTGCAGGGAGGGTATCAAAACACAGGTCTCCCGGTGGTGGTTTTGGTGTTTGGTTTTTCTGAAGGCAGGGAGCTAGAACTAAACACAGATGGGTTCATTCCCACATGCCTTGATGCTGCAGTTTATTGGGCAAAAGTGACTTCTTTCTGCTCCCTTCACATGCCATCGGTGCTTTCCTCCTGTCTCCTCCTTTCCCTGCTCCCAGCTCCCTGGGATGACAGCTTAGCAAGGCAGGGGTTGATTCAGCAATGAGCTCCTCAGCTTTGTTCCTGGGTCAACCCTGGGTTCTGTGCTCTTTCTAAAGCCAGAGCAAGGACAAATTTCATGGTGGGGGTGCTTTATCAGCCTTGATCCCTCTCTTTGCTTGAGGGGGAGAAGAAAACCAGCAGGCTGAGAGGGCAAAGCTTTTCCTGTTTTCCGTGGAAACTTTCTGCTGAGCTTGTGTTAGTTTTGCTGAAGCTGTGGGGGAACGCTGTGGTGAGCAGGCCAGTTGGTCACTGCTGCGAGCAGCTCTGGAGGTTGTGGCCTCCCTGCTTTGGGTTTATTTTCAGTATTGTACACGTCCAATGGGATACTCTGGATTTTCCTGGCTGTCTTTCAAACGCCTCTCACCTTTAGCAGTGGCTGGCACTTAAACTCTGGAAGGATGCAGCGCTTGGCACATCCCGAGAGTTTGCTAAACCCCTGTAAGTTGACTTTGTTTTCTCAGAGAGGGAAATGACAAAAACTCATAGATACTTAATGAATTATTTCTTTGTTTGAAGTATAAACCAGAAAATGTTAAAAGGATAAGGCAAAAAGTAACTGTGTACTGGGTAGCCAAAGCAAAGCAACACCAGCAGAGTGGGGCTGTCAGTAATATAGCACAGAAATGAAGCTGCCAGCCGTTGGTGGGTGATGGCAGAGGTGCCCTCCCTGCCATCCAGACAGGGTGTGAGATGCTACATCTGCCCACGGTGGGACTTGGGAAGCAGCTGCTCCCACTGCCAGCTCAGCTCGTTCCTGGTTTGTTTCCTGAGTGTCAGCCCATGGCTGCTGTTGGAGCATCTTCAGCTGCTAACAACCATGGGCTACAGGAACCAAGGCAGAGGTGCCACCCTGTCCACAGGGCCTTGAAATCATCTGTGCAGTGCAGGGGAGGGTGGGTAGAGGTGGCTGGATCACAAGGCAGACCATGGTGTTGGCTTCAGGTGTTGGCTTCAGGGGGCAGATCATCATGTTGGCTTCAGGATCAGGGTCTCTGTTTGCCACCTCTGAGCTGCTCAACTTGCAGGCTGGGGGCAGTGCATTTACAGCTATCCCATGAACGTGTTGCTTAAAGAATACCTGTTTTTTTCAGACCTAATGTCTATCTGAAGGGCATAAAACTATAATCTTGCACGAATGAATTCATCAGGAAAGAAAGTTAAGTCATTAGAGCAAAGGGTGTCAGTTTAGGTGTACACATGTGCTGACATCAAAGGATGACAAACCAAAACTGGTGAAACCCTGGCAGTTGTTTCTGCTTTGTCAGTTCAAGCCATGAGCTGACTGAGTGTTGTGTGTTGTTGCACAGCTTGGTGTCTATCTAGATGTAAACAAAGGTGCAAATGCATTGAGGAGCAGATGATTCCTTGCTTCATTGCTTCATTTTTGCTATGCCTGTGTGAAGAGAGGGAGCCTTATTGTGAGCTTGGGCTGCAGTTCTGTGCTGGAACAAATGATCTTGCAGCTCGCAGCCACTGGCCACCTCCACTCCCAATGAGAAATATTATTTGTTATGGAGATGTCTTCTGAAGCATTTTTTTTCTCCTCGAAGACAGAAGGAATACAGAAGAGGAGGCCTTCTGTATTCAGAGCAAACTGGAAGCTTTTGGTGGTGCCAGCTTGAAAGATGACTTTGTCATTTTAGTGAGGTTATACAACAATCTTGGAGTCTGATTTCATTTTATTTTGCTTCAGTTTTATTGCATTTTGCTTAATTGCTTCTGCTTTATTCTTAACGAGACAAAAAGCAGTTTGTGTAATAGCTCGAAGAGTGAAATTTTCAAGGAGCAGTGATAGAATTTGCATGTTAAAAGTTTCTTTTTATTGTGTTTATTGCCTTCAAATTCCTCATTTGGTTTTGTTCGGTCCTGCAAACCTGCTGTGTCTTGCAGGCAGCATCACTGTCCCCTCTGTGTCCTGCAACTGCATCCTGAGGGCAGGCTCGGCTGGACCAGGGCAGGCTCAGTTGGACAGTGGCCAAAGGGAGAGCTCTCCACGGGGCAGGACGGTGCACAGCCCATACTCACACTTGGTCACGGCAACACCTCGCTGCCTGAACATTCTGTCAGTCCTTTGATTCTGGGCTCTTCTTATACCTATGAAATACACCCAAAATTCCTCCTTTTCCCTTTGTGGAATAGTTTCAACTCCTGCAGTAACCAACTGCAGGAAAACCAGCAGCGGAGTTAAACAATGCAACCAACACGCTCATGTCACTTGGGGTGTTTGGGTTTGTTTTTTTTCTGTTTTTATCTTGTTTTTTTGGTGGTTTTTTGGTTTTTTTTGGGGTTTTTTTGGTTTTTTTTTTGGGAGGGGGTGTTTTTTTTTTGTTTGTTTGTTTTGTTTTGTTTTGTTTTTTTTCCTTTAGTGAAGCCTGAGGGGAATACTACTCTCAGGAAGCCCCTGAAATGCAAAATGAACTGGAGAGGAAATGATACTAATTCAGCTGGTGAGCATCATTTAAGAAGCTCAGACCAGCAGGCTTGTGCCAGGCGTTACCTTTGCTGTGGAGGGCTGTGGAAGGCTGCATGAGGTTATTACCTGCTCCAGTCTGAAAAGAGCACAACTGCAACCTTTTCACAAAGCTTTCTCTGTGTCCTTACGAAGCAAAACCATACAGGAGTTACATCATCTGGCGTGGGGTCTAAATCATGGGTGGTAAAATCTGGGGAATCCTCTGCAAGGAGCAGGAGCTGATCCTGTTTTTACATGCAGTCGTGACTTCCTTGCTGCTGCTGCCCCTCTTCTGTCACTGTTCTGCTTAGTGATTAACTGACCGTCTCATTTACATAGCTGTAGGCTTGCCTGCTGGGAGCCCCTTACTCCACTAACTGTTCTCCTGAAGTCAGTGACAGAAAAGGTTCCAAACTGATTCCCCATGGACAGTACAGTCCAGATGTGTGAGTAGGAGCCAGAACCTGGGACTTGCTGTGTGTCATTGCGGGGTAAATCCAACTGT
This sequence comes from Megaceryle torquata, assembly GCA_024611175.1. Classification (NCBI taxonomy): domain Eukaryota; kingdom Metazoa; phylum Chordata; class Aves; order Coraciiformes; family Cerylidae; genus Megaceryle; species Megaceryle torquata. Next base: position 39,875 of record JANIJG010022424.1, read on the forward strand.
GAGAAGTGATGGGACAGACTTGTTTCTATTTTGGTAGGTGATGTGGGGTCCATTTTGCATGTCAAGTGCTAAAATCACTGCTGTGCTACTGTGATATTAATTTTGGTTCCTAAACAGCGATGAGGCACTGGCTGCAGCGCGGCGGGACTCTGGGTCTGGCATGGATTTGCATAATGCTTGACAAGATGTGTGCAGTGAGCCCAGACTCCTACGCATGCAAAGCAGCAGCTTCGTGACCTGGGCTCTGTCTGACTTGCTGCAGGTCTGCAGACCAGCCTGGCTGCAGGGGTGTGATGGGTCTGCCTGGGACCCCTTCCTTGTCCCAGAGGCTGCCTGCATGCAGGTCTTTTCAAACTGGAGCCCCATGCTATGGGACAGCTTTGAGTATGATGGCTGCAAGTTGGCCCGTTACCTGTTTCTTAGCATTCTGGCAGCCCGACCCCCACTGTGGTTCATCTGTCTTTGTCCAACTTCCCATAGCGTGCTTCCTTCTGCTCCGTCCCAACCCTTCAGTTCACCAGACAGTGAGGAGTCGGTTCCTCAGAGCAGGAGAGGACAGGCAGTGATAGCTGCAGATACAAACCCACCCTCCAACTTCAGAGCAATCAAAGCAAACTCTTGCACCAGTAAATAAAAGGCGCTGGGATCAATCTTCTGACCCTGAAGGCCAGTGACATGTAAGGACCTCACTCCATCTCGGCGTCTAGGCTTTGTGTGTGCCCTGTACAGAAGGACAAGCTTCTTTGTGAAGCAAAATCCTCCTTCTCACATGGCAAATTAATTTGGGACACTCCCTCTTATCTGCCTGAGTTTTGCATCATGCCTCAAACCACTGGCTTTTGCGCAAGGCAAATGGAGAAGTGTGCAGCCAGTGTGCAGTGACTCTTGTGCTCAGGAAGACAGTCCAGACGTGGCCGTGTGTGTCCATGGAAGAAAGGCAAGGCAGCCTCTGGGGCGAGGTTCATCGATAAGTCAGGCTTGGGTCAAAGGAAGCCGTTTTCAGCTGATCTCTACAAAGCTTGCTGGCCATGAGACTGGGGTCTGCGGTGTTGACTAAAACCTCAATCTCCACTAACTCACCCTGCAATTATGCGACTGAGCAGAAATCATAAACTCCATCTGAACTGTACTTGTCCTTTTTTTTTTTTTTTTCCTCTCTCTCTTTTTTTCACTCCTGTGGCTTGAAACTATGTAGAAACATTTTGGAAGGTTTCTCAATACATGAATTGAACCCTATGTCTCAGCAGGGGGAATGAACTTATCAGGGAAAGGCAATTCCTGCTTTAGCTGTGTGCAGGGCATGTTACCTTGGAAAGAGTCATCACCTCACCAATAGCTGGTTTCCCACTCTGGGTTTGGCACATCTGGAGCCTTCAATTCAGCTGAATTTTGAAAGAATCATTACGCAGCAGTAGTTTCAAAATATTAGTTTACTAATGACTTTCTTGCTCCAATGAGTGCATGAGAAGTGAAAGCAGCAGAGATTTTTACAGTCCTCTGGAGGAAATGTGCCGGTGATGCACAAAATCCCTCTTCACAGTCACAAGCATTGAATGGTTCTTGAGGGTCGTCTTAAACGTTGCAAGAGAACTTGATTTTCCTGAGTTTGGTCTGTGAGAAAACAGGATTAGTTTTATTACAAATGTAAAACAAAACAAAACAACAAACTATCTGGAACATGAGTGGTATACTGGCTTGCCCTGCCTGTCTCCAGGAGCCTGACTTCAAATCCCAGTTGCACTTAATATGATGGGAATGGAGCAGCCGTGAGCTGGTCCAGGCAGCACACGCAAGGCTGGGCAAGAGCTGGGTCTGCCTTAACCCTGTGCCAGCCGTTTGCATTGGGTGGAGCAGAGCTGAGTGTTGGCCTCTAAGGCAGGATGACCCTGCCGTGTCTTCTGCATTCTGCAGGTGTGAGCAGGAGGAGGGGAGCTCTGGGCCGCTGTTGGCTGCGGCGGGGAGGATGGTGCAGAGCTCTGCTCCATCTCTGGTGGTGTCACCAGGGCTTGTTGCTTTTATTTTTTTCTGTCTCCAAGTTTCAATGGTGATATTTCTGGGAATATTTAGCTCTAAAATATGCAGATTTTGCAATAATTACTCTGTTCCGACTCAAATGCTTTTCTGGACAAACTGTTTTAAAGTTCTGAAAAGAGATTAACCCTTCGTGTGTGCCTTGCTGGCAGAAGGCAGTGGTGCTTTTCTTTGTCCACTTTCCTCCTGGTGCGGGCACCGGTGCCCTTTGCTGCCTGGGCTGGTGACAAGGGACACTGCTGAAACCACGCGGGGTAAAAGTAAAAGTTAATAGGCACAGCATCCAATCCTGGAATTTTAATGAGCAGAGAAAGTCTCCTGGATGTCTTCCCATCTGTTTCTAGTTATATGGATCCCTGTTTATCTCTGTGGGTCTCTCCATTCCCGTAGTATCCAAGGGCCTCCCAGACATTAAGGGATGACTCACAGCACATCTGCAAAAGAAGGAAGTATCCCCGTTTTAGAAGCGGGGACTAACGTGGCCCGTAGATGATATGACTTGCCCAGTTTCACACAGGAAATGTGCAACCGAAGTGGGAATTGAACCCAAGTTGCTTGAGTTTCGCATTGGATTTGCCTTCTGCAGGTCCACGGCAACTCAGCAGATGTGGCACCTGTGAGATTGGTTTAAGAATCAAATGTGTGAATCACATTGGTAGATGTCTGGGTTTGTAGCTTTAAAACAAAGAACTGCTGCTTCCTAAAGAAAAAAAATACTTAAAAAAAAATGTCTTTATCTTCTAACAATTGGTCACTGCTGAGGAAGCACAAAACTTACTCTGCACTTCTGCCCCTGGCTCAAAGGGGGATCTGGCAGGCGCGATTCAGCCGGGCAGGGTTTGATTGCACCAAGCGGGTCAGGCAGCGGCCAAGTGCAGACGTGTTGAGCAAGCGGCTCCCCCCGAGAGCCCGTCCAGCCTCCTGCCGCCCGCCCTTCCCAGGGTGGGTGCTGCCCTGGGGCAGCCCCCCCCAACCCTCGCGATGGCTGCTCCAGCCTCCCCAGCAGCACCAGGCAGCGCTTTCAGCCCTGCAGCCTTTCCCCGCGTGACTCTTGTCCCTTCCATCCTTGTGTTGCCTTCCTGGGGCCTCCTTGTCCCTCTCTGCCAGGGTCCAGGGGCTGGTGGTGGGGTAAGGTCGATGTGGGACAGCAGCTGGAAGTGGGGTTAGAGAGGAGGGGACCGTGGCTGTAGATGAACCATCTGAGCAATAGTCGCACTTCATATCAGAGGGAGCGATGCTGTGCCAGTCCTTTGCCAATGACAAATGTTGCTCTGAGCAACGGAGCATCATAGAATCTCAGAATCACAGGTTGGTTTGGGTGGGAAGGGACTTTTCAAGATCATTTCCTTCACGCCCCCTGCAGGGAGCAGGGCCATCTGCAACCAGAGCAGGGTGCTCAGAGCCCCGGCCAACCTCCCCTGCAATGGTG
>JANIJG010022424.1:43434-74231 GCA_024611175.1 Megaceryle torquata
CAGAGCCCTGGGAGCAGAGGGGCAGGATCCCCCCTCCCCTGCTGCCCACGCTGCTGGGGGTGCAGCCCAGGGTGCCATTGGCTTCTGGGCTGCCAGCTCATGGGGCTGGCTTCTTGTCCAGCTTTTCACCCCCCAGCACCCCCAAGTCCTTTTCCACCAGGCTTCTCTCAATCCTATCATCCCCCAGCCTGTGTTGATTCCAAGGGTTGCCCCAACCCAGGCACAGGACCTTGCCCTTCTCCTTGTTGATCCTCATATGGTTCACATAGACACACTTCTCAAGCTTGTCCAGTTCCCTCTGTCCATCTCTCAGGCATGTGAACTGCTCCACATAGCTTGATGTCATCTGCACACTTGCTAGGGGTGCCATCGATCCCACTCTCGATGCCATTGATGAAGATATTAAGCACCCACGGTAGTACAGACCCCTGAGGGACATCACTTGTTACCAATGTCCAACTAGATATTGAGCCATTGACCACTACCCTCTGGATATGACTATCCAACCAGTCCTTATCCACTGAAAAGTCCTTCCATGTCTCTCCAGTTTAGAGAGAAGCATTGTGGGGGACCGAGTCTAAGACTTTATAGAAGTCTAGATAGAGGACATCCATAGCTCTTCCCTTGTCCACTGATGGACCTGTTCTGTCTGTCACTCCTTTTCCAGTCAGTTGTACTAGAAAAGCAGCTTTTGTTCCAGAGCATGTGGGGAAGATGAGCTGGGGGTCATCATGGAGGTCCTCTTGCCCCCCTGTATGGGGCTGTGCTTGCCCCACATTGGCCCCATGCTCCTGCTTGGAAGAACTTCAGCTCCCATTAGAGCGAGTCTTCCATTCTCCAGCAGAAGCAGAAGTTGGAGAGGAGAGAGAAGTGTTGCTTGTTCATGGCCTCGTGGGGAAGAGGGGAGGAGGCTTGAAGAGTCCACAGCTTCTTACCCCCTTCAGAGTAGAAACTGCTCTCGTAATTGGCTTGATGTCCTTGTTGGCAGGGGTTTGGGGAATTTCTTACTCAGGGGTGGCCGGAGGACTGGCCCCATGGACATGATGCTGCTGCTGCATGGACTGGAGATGGGCAGGGGGACATTAGGAGCTTTTGCAGAGCCTATCGTGGTTCACTGCTGGCCTACATCTCTTCCTGGAGTGGTGCCCGTAGGTATCTGCCCTGCTTTGCTCACATCCATCCCACCTTCGCCTGTGAGCACATCCCCTTCCCTCCCCCGTGTGTAAGCTGCTCGATGATCTTCTGTGGTGCGTGACACTGAGCGTGTCATTGGGACTCACAGGTGGATAAATTGTGGCTTGTGGAAGTAGCTGCTGCTGTGTCCAAACCCTTCATCGAGCAAGAAACACCCGTGTAACCCCGTGGTCTCTTGATGCACAAAGTTCAGCTTGTGGCTCTTCACCCACAGAGCACAACTCCCAAGCACTGGGCTGGAAGTGGGAGCAGCACCCAGGGTGTGCTCCTCTCTCCACTGTCACACAGAGCTGCAGGGTGAAGGTCCCATTTGTTTCTCCTCTTTGACTTGTGACCACTGTGCTTCTGGCTGCAGGGTGGGCCAGCCCTCTCTGGAAGGAGAAAGTACACCACAGTGATGATGGGGCTGGGACACGTGGGATGTGGGATCCAGTTTCCTAAGAGGCAGGAGAGTCACGTCTTGCATTTCATCACCACATGTTTCACAGTGGTGCAGAGGGCAGCTCTTCTGTTATGGACGTTGTGTTCATAACACGACATGGAGACAGCAGCTGATTTCAGATACCAGCATGATTGAAGTGGTTTGAGTTGTTGTCTGAGACTTTACTGGATTTTAGAAGGCATGGCCCCAAGGGAGGTGGAATGCCAGCCATCTTCCCAGCCAAAGGGGTGCTCCTTTTGCCAGGGTCCCTGGTGGCTGCAAGGTTCACATGGAGTTTATGACACTTCACCAAACTTGTTTCCACTTTGAACTGGGGATCTGGGAGGAGACAGAGCTGTGTCCAGTGCCACCCACCCACTGCTTCATTATTCCTGAACTGACAGCTTCTGGGAGCCTGGATGGCAGAACTGGAATGAAAACCTAAGTGGTGAAAAATGACCTTATTCTCCTGGCTGTGGTTGAGCACGCTCCTCAAGTGAGAGGCTTTTGCCAAAGCGTTTAGTTTCCAAACTCATTCTTCTTTAGCTATTCGTTTGTCCTTCTGTGTCTGGACAGAATCGATGGCTGTGTACAGAGATCCACGTGTCCCTTGGGATGTCCTGGCACACAGCCAGGGGCTCTGCTGTCTGCAGAAGCGGGCTGGGGAGGTGACTTCCCGCTGCAGCCGCGTCTGCACGCAGCTGGTATTGGCACAAGGAGCTGGCACCGGGGCTTGCAGCACTGTTTTTTCTGGGGGGAAGAGCTGGGGGGGAGGTCTGACTGGTGTGAGGTAGCAGGTTGGGTCAGGGCAGCCACTAGACCTATGACAACCGCTCTCTCTTAACCCCCCTCCCTCCCCAAAGGGAAGAGAAAAGGAAAAAGGGAGAGAGACTCGTCCATTAGAGAAGGGACCTGGAACAGCTTGAATGAGAATGACAATAATAATAAAAATGGAATATATACAAATATAGACAAAACCAGTATCAAACCCAGCCCCCGACAATGGCAGTTCCGTCACTGTCACCACTGGTGCTGTGGAGCAGGCACTGGGAGTGTCCCAGGCTGGGCCCAGCAGCAGACGGGAGCTGTGTTCAGGAGATGGATTCTGGTGCTGGATTCAGGAACACCCAGCCCGGGATCGAAGGCAGAACGGACAGAGTCCTTCTTGGGTGCCATAAGAAGAAACCAAAAGAGGAGCCGAACCGAGCTGAGCAGGGCCCAGCAAAGCCAAGCAAAAGAGAGTGAGACCCTCCCAACCCCTCAGCTTTATACTGACCATGCTGTGCATGGGCTGGGATCCCTCACTGGTCAGTTTGGGGTCCTCTGTCCTGTCAGGTGCTGCCTTTTATTTTCTGCACCCTCAGTGTGGGGCACAAGCCCCAGCAGCAGCCTTGGTCTGCACCCCAGCCCTGGGTACCGACCCTAAACTTGGGGTGTTGTCACTGCTGGGAGCAGCCCCTGCCTGTGCCAGCAGCTGCTGCCTGCAGCCAGGGCAGAGGCTGAGAAGAACTGGGCTGAACAGTAAAATCACTGAACGGAATTAGTTGTGTTCTCACTCGAACCTGCACACAGGTCTGCCAAGCAGGGTCAGGTCTGTGGCAGGAGGAGGTTGGAGCAGTAAGGTGTGGTCCAGAACTGGATGCAACATGGGTAAGAAGGCAAGGTGGCAGCGAGCTGGGGCCAAGGGCAGGTTGAAGAAGGTGACAGGAGTGAAGCTCAAAACTTTGGGAATATTTGGGCACGTGAGCTGTGAAGTCAAAAATTGTCCCGCAGCAGCCAGTTGTGGAAGGAGTCACTGTCCCTGAACATGGAGCCCTTTGAAGCTTTCTTAAATGTATCACAAAGCCTGAGGTCACATCACATAAGCCTTTAATTGCTTATGGAAAGCAGGGTTTATGTGCAATCAGAATTGTGTTCTGGAGTTGCTGTAGCAAGTGATATGTGCTACCACCCTTTTGTGCCTTCACTGGTTCAGAAACTCACCGTGTAGGAAAGGAAAAGTGAGGTGTTCAGTGCTGAAGGTGTTACTCTCTGAGCTGAGCTCTGATAGCAAGTTCAAACTCCTGTGCTGCAGAGTGGGTTGCACAGGTACCACTGGACACAGGATTTGTGATGGGGCCATCAGCCTGGAGGTGTTGTACATTCTCCTGTGGAATGGCAGTGCTTGTTGTCATTGAAGGAAATGGCTTTTTATTTCCTGTGTAAGGTATACTGGGAGCACAGCCCATGCTCATGGTCATTTGTTAAAGCAGATCTTCACTTGGAACATTGCTTTCCTTTATCTAAACCTGGCCCACGTGAAGATCAGTTCAGCCACGTTAGGAGCTTTGTGGAAGGTAAGTAGAGAGGACCTGAATGGTTCACTTACAGGTGGTCTAAATGGAAAGCTCAGGACTCAATACAAGCTTCTGAGGAAGGGCTGCAGCACCTGCATGCTGCTCTGAATACTCTATATCTGAGCAGACCTGAAATGGAAACCAGGGTGTGGAGGTTTTGTTTCAGCTGCACCACATCTGCCCACCGCTGACCCCAGCCAGGCTGTGGTTTCCCTCTCAGCCTCATCCAGGAGGAGGGATACCCCACGGCGATGTTTTTTCCGTGAGCGTTCACGTCTCCGTCGGTGTGAATGTGCTGGAGGGGCTGAGCGTGGTCACCAAGGGCTTCTCCAGCTGTTGGGACTGAGTTTGTGTACTGTGCTGGTTACCAAGCAATCCTCTCCATCAGGGCACCTGATGTAAGCCCTGTGCGCTCGCTGCCGAGGTGGCATTTCCATACACGCCCATTACGATTCCAACGCGCTGTTTCTTTTGCAGACTCCGATAGATCGCGGGCAAACAAAAGAGAGACACCGTCAAAATTACAGACTACCAAGTCCACTGTAAGTAATCTCTGTTTTTTTCCCTCATGATGTAGCCTGGTTGTGTGCGCTGCCCTTTGCAGGGGGCTCAGCCTGGGGACGGGACCTGCTTTTCTCTTTGTCTGCTTTACTTTGCTTTTTCTTCGGTATAGTTGAGAAATTTTTGCCTGGCGAGTCCTCCCAGTGCTGCAGTAGCATTTTATGTTCCTGAGTCTAGTTACAAGAGGTAACGACAGGAGATCTCCCACTGCTGTTTGCATTGTAAATCCCAGCCTGTCATAAATCACTTCGAATCTCTAAGGTGGCACCTGGCCTTTTGTTGGAAGCTACAGTTGGGATCTAGTTGCAACCACCCTGATCTCTGGGTAGCAGGATGCCCAACCACCCTGTGCTTTGCCCATCACTTTATCTGCTTTTATAAAGCGCAGACTTGCAGGGTTTTTGTAACAACTGAGGAACACCGGGAGCTACTGAAAAAAAAAGGGATCTGGTTTCCCATGGATGTGTCTGTCCAGATGGATTAATCTCTAGATCAAAAAGGGGTAAATGGCAAATGTGGCTTTTCTGTAGACAGGACATTTTAGTGGCTGCAGGTAAGAAAGGACCTCCATCTGTCCCTCGGCAGAGCACAAATAGGAACTTGTGCTTTGCCTACTTTCACCAAACTTGTAAGATTTCAAAATATTTTTAGCGTTATGTCAAATGTGTGGGTCACTGGTATTTGGTGAATGTTGGCTCAATGGCTTCAAAGTTATTGTGAGGAATAAACCAGCAGATTTCCTGGTAGCACACCAAACGTTCTCACATAAGCCGTAAAAACAGTCTAAAGTTTGGTGCCTAGAAGAAAAAGCTGTTATGGTTGGAATAGCCTCGAAAAGGCAGAGTTGTAATAGCTTCCCACTAATCACACCGGATCTCGGTCTGGCTGGGACAGGACCAGGCAACAGAAAAAAAAAATCCTTCCATCTGCTCGAGTATTCAAACAGCAGAGTTTTGCCACCAGCGGGGTTTTAAAGATCCAGTGTAACGAAGATGTCTGAGTGTCCTGGAAACAAAAGGCAAGGAAAGGAAAGCCAAGCACTGCGGTTTTCCACATGTCACTTGAAAGGAATGATTTCTGGCGGCCAACCGCAACGTAGAGAAGGGCCTGATGCCTTCAAATGTCTTTTCAGTGATGTTCCCACCTGGAGCTCAGGTGTCAGGTGCAGCCTGCAGCATTTTTCTTCCCACTTATGGGGGGGTCTCCAGCCCAAATCCAGGGGTAAAGAGCTTGTTTGGGTGCATGGCTGCATATATGTGGTGATAGTCCCAGGCACACAGCGACCAGCCTAAGTTTTGGCACTGGTTAGCTCTTCCTCAAACCCTTTAGGAGGACTTTGGTGAAGTTTGGGACTGGGAGAGATCTGTGCCTGGGCCTCTTTGCAGGAATTCATTTCAGTCGTAATAAGGTAATTCAAAATGCCAACAATTGTGACTTTCTAAAAGAGCATTTCTAAGCATTTTACCTCAGGCTTTAGGGTAAAACTCTGGTCCTGTTAAATTCAGAAGGAATTTTGTCATTGCTTTCTTTCATTAGGGTGGCAGCTTTTGTTTCCGCCACTGCGACCGAAACAGGCGTTTCTGTTTCGCTCCATTGCATTTCAAGTAAAACCCTAAGAAATTATGCTTGAATAGAAATAATAGCTGGAATCCCCAGTTTTAGTGCCTGTACTTTGCATTTGGCCACAACACACGCGATGTTAGCAGCTGGAAACCATGTGCCATAAAATCCATGCGACTTTATTTTCTTAAAAGCCTTGCTGATGTGGTGCCAGTGCCACGCACGGCCCCGCGGCGCGGTAGCCGCTGTTGGACGGAGAGCGCCACGCAGAACACATGTGAAGTGAAAGTGATAAGCAAAAAATAGTAGAGGCAGGAACACATGACAGGGAGAAGAAGCTGCTCGGGTCATGAGGGGGAGGAGATGAAAGTAAAAGCAAAAGATGTGCCTTTTCTGAGAAAAAAAAAAAAAAAAGGGAGAATTGGGGAAAGCGTAATGAATATTAAAAGGCTGAAGTCTGAAGATTTTGACTGAGGTAAAGAGAATAGAAACTGGAAGGAAAATGAGGAGGAAAAGAAAGAGAAGGTTTTTACACCCACATTAGTCTTGTGGCATGTCCCAAAGGAGCCAGTGGAGAGATGCATCAGCCAAAAGAGAGCAGGGAGAACAAGATCTCTTGTACATCTCATGCAGTGAAACGCTCCATAGGTACTTTAGGTTGTATCTGAGCTGGGCAGAGCAGTGCTAGGCAACTGCAGCTAGTATTTGGAAGCTTTGATTCCCTTCCTCTACCGAGTTCACAGGGGAGAAACCCTCCTATGGCGTTTAGCTGGGTGCACTTTGTTTTTTTTCTGGCACTTTATTTTGCGCAGTTGAATTTTCCTTAGAGGGCTGTCAATCTGGAGTAGCTGCGGCCAGCTAGAATTGCCTTTTGCCATTGCCATTCCAGGGACTGTTTCCAGTAATGGAAAAAAAGACCCTGTAGAAAGTAGCCTGGATTGCCCTGGCACGGCTGTGCTCGCTGCTGTAGGCAGCAGGTGTCCTTGTTTGTTGACCAGTTCTTGAAATGTTAACTTTTGTGCAGCGTTCCTAACAAAATCAGCTGGGGCCCATGTGTTGAACAGAGGAGGCTGAGGATGGTCTGAGCTTTTGGGATGTTATTGAATCATCTCGGGAAGCTTCCTCACACCCCTCAGTAATATACGCCTAGGAGTGGATATGGAGCCTATCAGAGAAAACACAACACTAAAATGTTTTTCAGGCACTCCAGAGCTGACAGTTCTGAAATGTGAGTGCTTGAGCACGTGGGAGGCGGTGCTCGCTGTGTGCTTGCTGAAAAAGTCTCTGCTTAAACCTGCTTCTACCAAGTTAATGTGCTCTGTGTGTCATGAGTAGGGCAAAGAACAACATCTTGGGCAAAAATCAGCTTGATAAATCTGCTCCACAACTGTCTTTGATCTTAAGTAAGTCCTGTGCTGTAGGTGCAGTGCTCTAAGCCTGGCCCCGACCATGGTCAGTGTTAGTCAGCGTCGAGGAGCCAGCACTCTCAAAAAGGGGTTTCAAAATGTAATTAATTATTCCTCATAGCAATGAGCCCATAAACTTGAGGCACCTTCCTTAGCAAGCTGGGGCAAGTGCAGGTGCTCTGCAGGTTCTGGGAAGATGTGAAGCTTGTGCTGGAGGGGAGGAGAAGCTATGTTTGGGGAAAAGGAAGGTGAAGTTTAAGGACAGGACTGATGCTCCTGGTGGTGGGTCTGAGCATGGGTGGGTGTCACAGCTCACCAAGTAAAGTGCTAATCCAGTCAGTAAGAGATGACATCTCGGGGCACTCAGTCTCACTGAACTGAGACTGTAATGTGGATGCATTGCCTCTGTTGGGTCCCTCATTGGCACCTTCCTCTCGCAGTGATAGTACAGGGAGTTGTGTCTAAGGACTTGAATCACGACTTTTGGCCGTCTAAGGTTAGGTGAAATAGTCCTGTCCGAAGAGTAGACAGTTTTTAACCACTTTTGTGAAGTCTAGTTGGGCAGGATGCATCCTAGGGTGTTATCATATCTTTAGACTCTGCTACATTAAACTAAGTTACCTCACACTCCACATCTTTCTTTTGTCATTGAATGTGGAGAGTCCACAGGGTTGTAGGAATGACTAAGGAGTGGGTAATCCTTGGAGGGCTTCATGCTGAACACGGCCAACCTCTTCTGCTGGCTCTTCAGTGTTGCTCCTCAAGACGAAGCAGGGCCGGTGTGCAGCTAAAATCTCAGTCCCCTGTGCTTCCCTCTTCTGCTGGGTTTACACTTCAGCCCCATCCACGCACCCTCCCCCTGCATGGGGCCAGATCAAAGCAGCGGGACTGTGAGCAATTTCCCATAATTAAACCAATGCAATTCTGTCATAGCAAGGCACCGCGCCCTAAGGCAGAGAATAGCTTCCTAAAGAAGAAAGATGGTTCTTTTCTCACTGTAAATTACACATATCAATTTGCTTCACTTAAAAAGCCCCATCCTCCATTTCCTTAGGAGTATCCCACCCATTTTCCATTCCATCTCTTGTTGACGCTGCTTTATTTCTGCGGAATCAAGAGTCTGAGCGTCTCCTTAATAGCTGTATTTGCTGACAAGGGTGGTAGGTTTAATAGAGCCTCCCGTTCAGATGCACTGTAAGAAGAGTTCCCCTTTACAGAGAGTCAATTTCTACAGCCCGCCTGCCCGAGAGACACGCGTGCTATGGAGGTTGGATTTGCACCATTGTTTGGTAACAAAAGGCAGGAAATTAAAGAGGCGACGTTTCAGTAAAAGAGTGCGTGTGTGCTTCCCCTTCACCTGCTCTTGTGGTAAATGACACTGAAGATTATTGCAAGCTTGAGGGTGGATTTTATGCCAAAAAGATTTGCTTTTTATTTGTTGGAGAATATATTTATTTAGTCAGCTTTACAGTGTAGCCTGTTTGGAAGATAAATATGATTATAAAAATGGTAACACCGTAAATGCTTGCAGGAGATTGGAAGGAATTCAAGTTTGAAACCATTTTAAGACATTTTTCAACACTGTCTTGTGTTTCAAGTTACTGTCTTTGGTCACTGCTACAGAGCCAGGCTGTGTGTGCCTAAAACTCAGCATGAGTCCCTGAGGTTTAACAATTGATGTTTCGATACCATTAAAAGTAACGTCTCGTGAGTGGTAGAGATTCGGTCAGTTATTCTGAATGACTTTTGTGCAAAATATTTACTTTTATCCTCTATAGAAGTGGCAGCATTTAATTACTTAAATACAAATGCTAAAGTAATTTTTTTTTTTCTGTTTGTTTTCTTTTGGATGTAATTACAGAAATGTGGGAAATACTTTTCCAAGGCTTTTGAACTCAAAAGCGGAGCAGAAGGACGACACAGGAGGACATACACCGTTCAGTGTTATTTTCCTTGCACAGGAAAAAAAGATCATTATGAGATGAGCACTAAAGTCTCAAGTTTTCAAAGGTTTGCATAACAAACAAGAGACACATTGTGGGTTGCATCTTGACTTTGAAGGCTTGCCACTGTCAACTGAAATAAAATGGCAAGGTTTAAAGCCTTAACCAAGTTCACAAGGAAAATATTTGGACTAAAAGTTTTGGAAAGTTTTCTCTCTTTGAAGTAGTTTGTCATGTGTTACCAATGTGAACTTTATTGACCTTGAAACATTTTTTTTTTTGAATCAAATAGCAACTAGTGACACTTTAGTAAAATCTTAAATCAACAACCATCTCCTGGCGGCTCCAGCTTCGTAGCAAATGCAGGCAAAACAGGGAATCTACAGAAGAGACCTTTATTGTTCGTAAATGAAGCCTGCCAAAACCTTCCCGAAATAGCATTCAGAGACCCTTTTAAGGTCATGGATCCTGAACAAAGCCAGAAGAGCACAAAAAAGGCTGAGGAAAGTCCAAGAAAGAGGCTTCCCAAAGGAGAGGCTTTCCAAGCCAGTATTTCATCTGCAGCTACGTACCAGGGCAGCTCTGCACCTTCGCAAGGAACCCCCCTGCGAGACACCGTATCGCAGCAGCACTTTTCTGGTTCTCTGCCGATTCCAAGAGAGGAGTCTCAGGAGAAGACTGGACAGAAGCAACCTAAGCCTTCCTCTTTTGAACATCCTCCCCACATTTCGCAGCTTCAACAGCACGCACTGTCACCAGCATTTATGTCTCCTGGGAAACCAGAGCATGCCCTTGAAGGTCCCACATGGCAGCTAGTTGATCCAGTACGACCAGGTCCCTCTGGCTCCTTTTCATCACCCGGACTTCACTCTCACCACAGCCAGCTCTTACCTTCCCACTCGCCGATCATTCCTGGAGAGGAGATGCCGTCCGTTCAGAAGGTCTATATCCCTCGCTCGCAGGTGTCCTTAAAACAAGCTGAGGAAGTGCACAAAAAGGAAAAGAAACCTCAGAAGCCAGGCAAATACATTTGCCAGTACTGCAGCAGGCCTTGTGCGAAGCCAAGCGTGCTCCAAAAACATATCAGGTCACACACGGGTGAGAGGCCGTACCCTTGCATTCCATGTGGCTTTTCTTTTAAGACTAAGAGCAATTTGTATAAGCATAGGAAATCTCACGCTCATCGAATAAAAGCTGGGCTGGCCTCAGGGATCGGCGCAGAGATGTATCCATCGAGCTTGGAAATGGAAAGGATTGGCGGGGAGGACTTCGAGGAGCCAACAGAAGGAGAAAGCACAGATTCGGAGGAGGAAACGGGTGCGATGTCGGGCCATTCGGTAGAGCTCTCACCCAGGCAGAAGCACACCCTGCTGTCCAGTAGTTTGCTGAGCGGAGGGAGCCAAGGCTCCAGCCACGACCGATGTTCATTGTCTCATTCCAGTATGTCTCAGTCTCTTGAGGACAGCACCCAGTTTGCGGAGCCATCGTCAGACCATGCTCTGAGCCATAAATCTGAAGATACCCACACCATAAAGCAGAAGCTTGCACTCCGCTTAAGCGAACGGAAGAAGGTCATAGATGAACAAGCTTTCCTGAGCCCCGGGAGCAAAGGGAGTACCGAGTCGGGCTACTTCTCGAGATCGGAAAGTGCAGAGCAGCAGATCAGCCCACCAAATACTAATGCAAAATCTTACGCAGAAATTATTTTTGGGAAATGTGGTAGAATTGGGCAAAGGACGGCGGCGTTAGCTGCAAACACGACCCAGGGGTTCCCACACCTGTCTACCGAAGAGAAACCCAGTATGGTACCCATATCTGTGCCTAGAACACAGGTTATTGAACACATCACGAAGCTAATTACAATTAATGAAGCTGTTGTAGATACCAGTGAAATCGATAGTGTGAAGCCCAGAAGAAGCTCTTTATCCAGACGTAGCAGCATCGAATCTCCAAAGTCCGGTGTGTATAGAGAACCGTTCCAGTTTGATATCAAGTCTGGTTCCAGTAGCCAGCTGGATGCATCGAAAGTATTGACATCCCACGGTGAAAAAATTAAGCCTGAACAATCATTGTTGTCACTTCAGCAATCCCACAGTGCCACAGAGACAGTGCCTCTCCTAAGAAGCCACTCAATGCCTTCTGCTGCATGCACTATAAGCTCCCCACATACCTTTAGAGGTAGCTATTCATTTGATGATCACATCATGGAGCCTGAAGTCTTAAGCCGCAGTCAAGCGTTTTCTTCCCATCCTCGAATGCTAAAACGACAACCAGCTATTGAGCTACCTTTGGGAGTAGAATACGTCTCGGAGGAGATTAGCTCTGCAAACAAAGAAACTGTTTCCAAACCTCCCGAGGAGCCTGAAACCAAGGAAAGCGATCTTACCAAAAAGTCACGGAAGGGTCCGAAAGTTAAAGGGTTCATGTATGAGTGTAATGTATGTGGTGCTCGCTACAAGAAAAGGGACAATTATGAAGCTCATAAGAAATACTACTGTTCGGAACTGCAGCTCTCAAAGCCTCGTTCTTCCACTTCCCATACCTCTTCAGAGACTGAGAAAAGTGTTGCGGATCCTGATGCGTGGCCCCAGATGATGCATTACAAGCTGGGGAGCAGTTTGGAGCTCACCCCGCTCCGAAAAAGAAGAAAGGAAAAGAGTCTCGGTGACGATGAGGAGCCTCCAGCTTTTGAGTTGTCCGACACTCCCTCCTCCAGTGCTGGGTCAGGGACTCAGTTTGCGAACCCAGCATCATCTGATGTCACTTTAAACTTAACCCGTGAATCCATTAAGTCACCAGCAGATCCGGGTAAATCCGCACCCTCTGATGTCAGTGCCACCTTTCATTCCAGGAACACCAAACCGGCCTCGAGTGCAGAGGGCAAAGAGAGAAGAACAACCTCAAAGGAGATCTCCGTCATCCAGCACACAAGCTCCTTTGAGAAGTCTGACTCTATCGAGCAAGTGAGCAGCTTGGAAGGAGAAGACAAGCCCTTGTCACAGTACTCATCTCAGCCGACACCCCAGCACAGCCGACCGCCTCACTCCCTGCAGCCAAAGCTGGTACGCCAGCCCAACATCCAGGTCCCAGAGATTCTGGTCACGGAAGAGCCTGACAGACCAGAAACGGAGCCAGAACCTCCTCCAAAAGAGCCAGAGAAAACGGAGGAATTTCAGTGGCCGCAGAGGAGCCAGACCCTTTCTCAGCTGCCTGCAGAGAAACTCCCACCAAAAAAGAAGAGGCTGCGGCTGGCGGAAATGGCTCAGTCCTCTGGAGAGTCCAGTTTTGAGTCAGTCTCTCTCACCCGAAGCCCAAGTCAGGAAAGCAGCATATCCCACGGCTCCAGCCACTCTGTCTCGTTTGATCGTGAGGATCACAGCAAGTCAGAGTCAACTAGCCAGCCCTCTGAATCCCACCCAAAGCCTCCTGGCGTTGGCTCCCATATGTTGATGGTACCAAGCCACCATCATCATTCCAGGGAAATGCGGAGATCTGCTTCTGAGCAGACACCAAACGTGTCCCATCCTTCCCAGATGTCAGAGACCCGCAGTAAATCATTTGACTACGGGAGCTTGACAACCACTCCTGCCTCAACCCCCGGCCCCTCATCCTCCTCAGCTCCACAGGAGAGAAGGAAATGCTTTCTAGTTAGACAAGCATCCCTCACCAGGCACCCAGAGCATGAGCCAGACTCAGCCCCAACAGGCCGGCCAGAGACGGAAGATCCAATTCCTTCTTCAAGTAAATCTCCCTCCACAAGTTTGCCCCATCAGCCGACAGCTTCACCCCCTTTGCCCTCTCATGGTACTTACCCAAGTGAAAAGAGTCAGCCAAAAGACAGCCCTCAGCCAGCGTACCCCCAGCCGTACACAGAAGCTCTGCAAGTGTTTCATCATCCCGTGCCGCAGCTGGCGCTGCATGAAAAGCAGTTCATGACCCCTCAAGTTTCTATCTTTCCCTACCAGCATCTCCTGCCACAGCCAGGGCAGTCTGCGGAGCTCTTCGCCGCTCACACCATGTCTGACATCCTCTCTGCTCAGTTCACCATGCCTCAGATTCCTCCTTCCATATTTCAGACCCCGCCGCTGCCTCTCCCGCAAACGCTCATCCACCCGGCCCCGCTTCATATCGCTCCTCCGCTGATGTCTCACCCCGCCGAGGTGCCGTTCAGGCAGCATCCTTCCTTCCTGCCGGTGCATTACCCTGTCTCCTCACCGATCCCTTCTGCCTTTTTTCTGCCCCTTCAGTCTCAGTTTGCTCTCCAGTTGCCAGGTGAAGCAGGTGGACATTTACCACAGATCAAATCCAGTTTATTCCCAGCAGCAGGAACCTCCAGTCTTTCCCCGTGCACAGAATATGACTCAGACAGTAGGTTACATCCTCTGACCCGCACAACAAGTCCTTCGGTGTCTGTGTCCGTATCTCAGCTCGTTGTCCCTACGCGGTCAGACCCAGTGGTGTCGCTTGTTGTCCCCGTTCGCATACAGACGAACATGCCGTCCTATGGGAGTGCGATGTACACAACGCTTTCCCAGATCCTGGTCACTCAATCCCAGTGCAGTTCCTCTTCCATCGTTCTCCCCAAATTTGATGATCGCCAGCCCAAGGGTACCCTGGTCTGTAGTGCTGATGTTCACGGACTAGGTTTTGATCTGGCACAGATGATCACAGAAGATCAGAGAAGCATTTTCCAGAGCCCCTATCTGAGAGTGCCCTTACCCTTACCAGAACGCAAAGGCTACATGCCTCTCACCTCCCCGTCAGACAGTGTCCTCGGACTAGAAGGAGGCCCGTCCACAGTCGGTGGAAGCAAAAGGATGCTCTCTCCAGCTGGTAGTTTGGAGCTGACAATGGAAACACAACAGCAGAAGAGAGTGAAAGAGGAGGAAGTGTCTGAAGCAGAAGAGAAGTTGGAAGTGGTGGAGCCACCCAGTGCAATAGAGGAAGGGAAAAAGCAGGACAAATCTCACTTTCTTGCAGAAAGCCAAGGCAGGGTCGAGGTTGAAACACCACCTAATTTGTCCTTAGAACAGTCAGAGCCAAAGGAAATCCCAAGTACTTTGCAGCAAGCTGAGTCTCATTCAGGTTCTCCAAGTTTTGAGGCGCTGGAAGAGTATAAGCAGCCAGCTGGCAAACAGTTCCTCAGCAAGGCACCTTTGCAACCCGTGAAGAAAGAAGACTCCAAAGAACTGGTGGAGCAGTCTCCACCAAACCCTCCAAGTCCTGCACCTCTGTCTGAGGTCACTCATAGTGCAATGAAGTCTCGAGAAGGTACAGATACGAAGAAGGTACTTCAGTTCCCCAGTCTCCACACAACCACTAATGTCAGTTGGTGCTATTTGAACTACATAAAGCCAAACCATATCCAGCAAGTTGATCGACGCTCTTCAGTCTACGCCAGCTGGTGTGTTAGCTTGTATAATCCCAACCTTCCAGGTATATCCACTAAAGCAGCCCTGTCCCTCCTGAGGTCCAAGCAGAAGGTGAGCAAGGAAACCTACACCATGGCTACTGCTCCACGGCCAGAGGCAGGCAGGCTTGTCCCATCCAGCTCCAGGAAGCCAAAAATGACAGAGGTAATGCAATCCTATCTATTTCTCCTCATCCATTTGGATACGTGGGAAGAGGGGGACGAGGGATGGGGAATTGCTGTTCTTAGTTTAATAGGAGTTTATTCATCCCTCCCTCGGTTTGGTAAGCACTTGTTCTCAGTGAAGCTCGTAGAATGAAGAAGCTAAACCCACTGTAATAAAAAAAAAGAATAATAAAAAGAAGGCAAGCCTGCTCCAAGGCAGTGTGCCATGTTTCTGTTCTCCAGTTTCTACTTGCCCTGTAATCAAAAGAGCATGTAGGAATCACCACCGCACCACGAGCTGCCACTGCTCAAGCACAAAGGATTAGACCTGATTTGCATTTGTCTTGATACTTCAAATAGCTTTACAACCTTTTTTTTTCTTTTTTCTTCTTTTTTTTTTTTTTTTTTTTTTTATATAACTGCTGTTATAATTCCCTACGTTTTGCATGTTATAAATGAAAAAGGATTACCTTGGGGAAATGGGATTCTGTCTGGTTGTGCATCTGCTGATCTCACATTAATGAACATGGAGAGGCATGCTTAAAAGTATTTAAAAATATTAAAGGGTGATTTACAAGTGTATTTAGGCCCCCAAAGAAGCATAAAGGCAGGCAGCCACATTTATAGAAGTGCCTCTGTTGGTTAGATGTGGAGCCTTGTTAAAGCGCCCGTTGTCGTTCGGTCCTTTTAGTTCCTGTCTTCAGCTGTCTACCTGCTTTTCCAGGTACCTAAGGATATTTTTTACCTGGTTTTTAGGGTTAAAAGGAGCAAGGCAAACGGCTTCCCAAGGGCACTGCTCACCAAAGGCATTGCCCCTATGGGCCCAGAAGCCTTTAAGACGCTCCTGGTAGCTGCTTAGTCTTATGTGTCTCATTTTGAGGCCAGACTTTGCTCCTCTTGGCTTATGCTGAACCGTACAGATCCCTTTAATCCAGATCTTGTTCATGTAGATTAGCAAGCAGAATTGCTCTAAAGATTTTGCAATTTGATATTCATCTCTAGTCAATTTATATTGATGGATTATTCATTTTATTTCTGTATCACGAAATGAACTCTGAATATTAAATTTTTCATAATCGCTGCTGCAGCTGCTACTTATAAATATGTCTTAAAATACACAGTAGAGTCACTTTGATTCAATAAATCTTTATTTCTATTCAGCATTTCCATCATTCTTCTGCAGCAATCCAAAAGACAGAATTTCTGGAGACATAGGGGGCAGATAATTGTGCAGTGCAATAACCACGCTAACGCTTGATATTTATGCACTCTTTTTCAAAGGATTTTATCTGAACGGTGTGATCCTTGATTTCATTCTCTACTAGAAGTGCCTGTGCTCCTCTGAGCTTTGCTCTTTGACATGGTGCTAAAATGCACACCAAGCGTGTGTTTCAGAAATACGAGACCCTCATACCCTGATGTTAAAGGTTAAGCTCTAGACAGGAATGCTTCAGCCCTTAGTCATCAAAATACATATTTCGCTGCATGCATTTCCTCCAAAGACTCAAAACCTTTTTAGACAAAGCTCTGTGAGCTGACTGGTGGTGACAATTAAGGTTTTCATGGTACAATTTACGAAAGTAAGAGTTTGTCCTGCCAAATTTACTGAGCAAATGGTGTAGCCTAAATCTAGTATCAATACCTGCTGCTTAAAGGAGCGTGTTTTGACTAAATTATGTTAATTTCAGTGGAGATAAATTGACCTCACGCCATGCAGAGAAATAATTTTTGATTAGATGATCAGTGGGAGTGAAATCCTCAGTTTAGTTTTTTAAGTGGCAGAGATTAGGACGCAGCGTTGCTGGTTACTCAGGACAACGTGATTAAAGGGAGCTGTGGAGCAGGAGCATCAATCAGAGGTTGAAAGTTCACCCTTCGGTTGACTCTTGCTCTAGTTATTTCCCTTAAATATTTTCTTCTTTACGTAAGTTGTCACTCAACGCCAGAAAAAATGTAAAACAGCTCTAATATTTTGCCCAATTATGCGTGCAGCAGGCTACCAGTGAGCAGTAGGACTGTATATACTGCCTACCTACTTGGCTTGGGTTTTTAAATTACCAATGGGATTTACGGAGCAGATCCACCCAGAAGTGACTGTAGGCTCCAGCGTGCATGTAGGGGTGGCTAATTAACACTGTACTGGGCTTGCACACTTTGTAAATTAAGATTGTAAAAGGGGATGGTAGTGACTGTATGATTTTGGCTCTCTCTGGTGCCTTTCATCTGTCTGTGTTTTGTGCTTTCAAAAGTTGCAATAAATAAACCTCATGCTACATCTAGAAAGTCACTTGTTTTGTCTTCCTCAGTAAATAAGGACCTGATCTGGGAAGGTTGTCGCTAGCATTGTTATGAACATGCAGCTCATATGAGGAGTTGAAGTCGTAGTGGCCAAGATTCAAGTTTTGAAGGTGCTCAGTGTGTCTCCTGCCACTGATTTCCTCTGAGCACAGATGTCTCCGTGCCCAGAGACAGCAGCCCGATACTTTTTCTGCTGTTAAATTGTCCAAATGGTTCCTGGCACTGCTCTGTCCTGGGCTGATAGCCCTATCCCAAGCAATTTAGGGAGATAGGACAGGACAGGGACCACTCCCAGGAGGCATCTAGGAAGAGGATGTGGGTCTGATGGTCTGGACGGGGCCTAACCTGTGTGAGCTGCCCCTGCTCTAAACTGAGTTCCTGAAACTCTGAGGCAAATCTGAAATGTTTGAGCTCAGTTTTGCAAAGCTACTTTTCAGTGAGTTCCTCCCTTCTGCAGCCAGTCCGATGGCAGTGCCGGCAGGATGCTGCTGTGAGGCTGGGCTGTATCCCACAGGACTGGACAGGTCTGTGTTTGAACCAGTCACACTTTGGCTTCCCATCTAACCATGGGAAGACAAAGAGGCACCTCTTGGGTGCCCCCCTTAAGATAAGTGTCTAAGGTAGGGCAGATGACTCACCCTTGAGGGCTACCACTCTTTCCAGCAACTGTAAAGAGTCAAGGGTGACCAGCTCTGCTTTGGACTTCTGCCAGTTTGTTGGCTACGTTTGGGCCAAAATCCCTCTAATAACCTTCAGTCTGTTTCCATGAGTCATATATAAAGTGAGGATATGGGTAATTCAACAGAACTTCAAAGATGTTCTTGCACTTGTGTAAAACACAACCAGGGTGAAAGGCAATCTGCTCTCCTCTTTGGAGCCCCCTGTTATTTCTGCTGTTGGGTTGGACTGGGGCAACATCCCAAGATTTCACTCCAGGTGTGGAGAGCTCCCTTTGCATCACACAGAGCTAGAGAGGCAGCTGTAACATCTGGCTCCATGTATGATAACAAATAACATTAAATGTGCTACATGAGATGGCAGCGCACAACTTGAACCTCAGTCTGAACAAGGGGTGGCAAGTTTAACAGAGAAAAAGTAAGTCTTACCCTGGGAACATCTGAGGAGGTTGAGGATTATTTTCTCCCGTTGGTTTTGTGGCTTTCTCTGTACTGCGCCCTTGGCAACAGGGTTTTGGTGGAAGGAAATCACCCGAGAGCTTTGACTGGCAAGTGATTTATGTCAAGTTTAGATGGCTAGAGGCCAGACTTGTGTGAATGTGTGTGTATGTGGGGGAAACCCAAAGGGCTGAGGTTAAATATAGGAATTCTACAGTTGCCTCCTCTCTAGGCCATTGTAGATGTATATATTAGAGGGGATTATCCAAGGACAGAGCAGTGGATTTGGGAACAGAGACCCGTGGCTCCACCATACGCTCAGAGTGACCCTGGCCAAGACAATTCTCTTTGTCCCTCAGTTTTCCTGTTGGCAAGAGCTGGATAATATTGAGCCACCATATGCAGGGATTGATTTAACAACTTGTCAGTGGTCACGGTAAATCCAACATAACCAGCAGGGCTCACAATGCAGAAGCAGAGGCCCTGTTTGTTAAGAGGATGTCCTAATGCCTGCACTTAGCTGTCAGGAGCAGCACATGCGGTAGGTTGCTGGCTCTGAGGCTGTTTGGTCTGTGTCTGTCTTGATTTTGTATGTAATCATTGATTGTTTTGCTCTTTTGGGGAGATAGGTTCATTTGCCTTCGCTCCTTTCTAATGAAGGTCGAAAAGATATAACTAGAGCTGAGAAGGAAGAGGATAAAAGAGGAAAAGCAGAAGAAGAGGCTCTTGTAACCAAAAGAGGGGAGCCCGTCAGGATCAAGATCTTTGAAGGAGGGTAAGTGTCTCATTTGATTTCTCTTTTTGTGTCACAGTTGTATAGGAGTTACTGATAACGATGGCAAGTCAGTGAAGGCACCACGTGGAGGTGAGCAGAAGGCCAGAGATAGTTGAATTTCAGCTGACTTTCCACAGCCACTGTAAAAACTTGGCCCTTGAGATCAGTAGATATTCCAAACTGCATTGATTTTCTTCTTTTTAAGTTGTCTTTAAGTTAGCAAACACCTCAATCTCTTTTCTGAGTGAGTGCTTGAGTGAAGATGGCTGAAGAGCACAAACTCATCTTACAGCTGTCTCTGATGTGACAGAGGTGTACTCCATATCTTCTGAGCCTTTCCAGAGCCTTCTCTTGCAAATTATGTTCCTCGTGGTTGTTACCATTATAAGGAGGACTTGAGGAGATCTTTCCTGATGCCTGGGTTTTGGGTGGGGGGAAAGAGAAGGATTATATTTATGTGATTTTAATCCCACCCAGCCAAAGTAGCTCAAACCAGAATGGATGCAAGAAGTAAATTTGATGTATATCTTAATTGTCGGCTCCAGGTAATTCAGAGTACTCGTCAGTAATTCAGTACTGGTCTAAGACTACTGTTTATCTTTTCCAAAATAAAAAAAAAATAAGCTAAGAAGTAGTGTGTCTGTGGGATACAATTAAAGCTCATCCTTCCTGTGTGTTGCAGAGAGGGCCAAAGAGATGTAAGAGATCCCCAGCAGGATTTGTCAGTTCTGCTCTTGCCATTGGGTGGTCTTGTTTTTTTGTGTGTTAGAAAAAGGCTTTAATTAGTCAGTGGTTGTGGTTTTCTGCTGTTACCAGTTGAAGTTTGCTTTTATTTTAAAATATTTCATTAGCAGATGATCAAACTCGCTAACCAAAAGAGTGAAATAGTGCTTTGGGAAAGGAAACCTGCTTGTTTGTTCAGGAGAACTCACCTCTCACCCAGATGCAGGGACTGTGCACCCAGCTCGGGTTTAGATACCTGTCAGCAGTGAGCGCTGGATGCAGAGAGCTGCAGTCGTGGTGACCTGTAATCGTCGTGACCTGTAATCGTCATGACCTGACGTGATACAGGGAGGGAGCCAGGGAATGGCCAGAAAGCTACAGACTGAGAAATGTGATGGCTTTCATATGTTGGCCATCACCTTCCTGTACCAGATTGGACCCATGGGACTAATTGAGTGCGGGGTTTTATTGTCTTAAAGCCCATGAGAATCCTCCGTTCCCCTCGACTGGGTTGTCCCAGTGATGTGGCTGTTTCAGGGGGATTCTTGGACTCCTTCCCAGATGTGATTAAGGAGGCTCAGCCGTCGCATGAATGAAAATCACCCCGCTCCTTACAGAGCAGCTCTGTGGAGGATTTCTGGGGAGAGACTGGAGGGGGTGGCTCCATGCTGGCCGCTCCCCAGCTGCCCCCACCGGGACGAGCTGCGGCTCCACATCCCCGCGTCCCCGGCACAACGGAGGCAGAGCCACAGTTTCTAAATGACAGACACAAAAGAAAACACATTTTCCAACGTGTTCCATGGAAGTCGTCATCGGAGAGTGTTTTAGTCACCCTGAACGTATGCTGTGTTTTATTTTAAAGTTCCTGTAGCGCTGACTTAAGGCAGCCATCCTTCGGGATGTGAGACAGAACAGAGTAGCTGTTTAATGCCGAGCACGGGCGTTGGTGGAACGCACCAGGTTGTAGAAATCAATTTCCTCTCTAAATTACGTGGCGTACACGCTGCGAAGAGGTGAGGCAGGACAGGCTGCTCTCCCGAGGTGCTCGGTGCGTACCCGGTGGTCTGTGCCTGGTTCCTGCAAGGTGTGGGATGGCGAGTTGTTCAGCCTCAGCGGCTTGTGCCTGCCAGGATATTTTCTTGCGGCGAAGGAACGAGGCTGCAGATGAATCCGCAGGGTGCCTGGTGCTTTGTGTGCAAGGTATTAAATGGATCAGTCCCCTTTCCTGGCCCTGTCTTGAAAATGCTTTACAAAAAGTGTGTGCATTCTCAGGACATTATTTCACAGCCTTTTTCTTTTTTTTTTCTTTTTCTTTCTTCCTCCCATAAATATTTCCTCCTTGTCTCATTTTTCCCCTTATTTATTGGTTTCACATGGTCTGCTGCTGGCTGGACCCATCCTTCCAGTGCAATGCAGTTGGTTTCAAATCTTTTTGGAGCCGTCCCAGGCTTTGTTGCCTTGAACAAAGAGGGAGATGATAAAGAAATTCAAGGGTTCCCACAAAAGGTGAACTGGCTGCAGCTCTTTTAGCTCCTTCTTCCCCTTAGTTTTTATTTCTTTAGAGCTCTTGCCTTTCTCAAGTCTATTTTCAACACTTGCTTTTCTCTCTGTGTAGTCTTCTGGCTTCTCCAGTCCCATAGCTGCCTTTCCTCCATTGTTTCATTGCTTAGCCCTGCCGGGCCCAGCTCTGCTGCTGTCCAGCCTGCTGCCTAGAATCATATCTCTTGGCTTTCGGAGCAGACCAGAGGAGCCAGGTTCCATCCTTCCATCATACCCACCGCCCATTTGCAAGGAGCAAACCGAGGAGCCCCCCTGAGGCTCGCAGAGTGTGCAAGGCAGCTTGGCTTCCCTTGCAAAGTCTCTCTCATTTAAAGACGTCTCCCCCTGGCTATGATGGTGGCTGGTTGCTTTGCTTGTGTTTACCCACTGGGAAGTGTTTTGGAAACAGCAGGTTGCAGATTCCTTGAGCCTTGAGGTACATTCATACCTGGGCTCAGTAACACCAGACGTGGGGTGTGCTCGGGCTCGGTTCCTTCCCTCATGGCTCTTTCCAAGAGGGATGTCAGATGGTCCCTGTTGTGCCATCTCAGGAGGAGTGGCTGCTGGCGCTGTCAAGAGGACCCGGGTGGTGGAGGCATTCAGCTCCTGTGGAGTTACCTGGCCATTTCAGCATCTACCTCCCTTGGCCTCCTGTGAAGAAGAGAACCTGGAGTCCCTTCGTATCGTGTCTCTGGTTTCTTGGGGAACATGGGAAGGACATGCGTGGTTCTGCCTTGACTTCTCCACAGTGAACTGTAGATGGGATCCACAGAGTTTTCTGTTGGGTTCCTGTATAAAGAGCAAATCCCTCATAGAGTGCAAGTCTTAAGATCCCTCCATGTGGAACCTCAGCAGTGGCTTTTTACTTCCAATCCTGAAATTTCTGAACACTGGATATAGCTCCATTGCAGCCAGGGTTCCCCACGAGCACACTCCATGCACTTGACTGCATCCCACGCACCGGCTGGACGCTGCAGTCTCCTTAGGTTGTGTTTGGGAGAACCATGCCAGTAAGCAGCCAGGGCAATGTTTGTGCTCCTGAAGAAGCTAATAAAAATATCCATAGGACTCATCTGAGGGATATTGTGGTGGTTTTAAGCAGTGAAAATGATCTTTGAAGGTCAAACTGGCCAGCATTGCTCCAAGAGGAGTGCCGTGATTCCTTGGTGGCTCTGTGTCACCTTCATCAATCCACTCTGCTACTTTGGAGGCACCAAGTCCATTCTGAAATCTTACATCATGAAACTGTAGACTGGTATCGACCTGATTTGAGAGCGAGGTCTGTGATGGTATCATGGTCTTGTCAGGGAAATATTGCCTGTTTACTGTGCATTAGCATTACCGTGGGGAAATCTGATAGCAGCGGGGTAGTTACAGTCAATACATGTTCTTCTGTTTCATAGCCAAACTCTCTGTGCTTTTATGGGGACCATCAGTTGCCTTATTGCCCTAGTTGATTGCAACTAGTAGGGAAAACAATACCAAGATAGAAGAGGTTAAAGACCACTAACTTTAACTGACATCCCCCAACCAGTGTCATGTAAAATGAAAACTATGTCCAAAGGAAGGGGCTCTTTGGAAAACTGTTCCATTTTTTTAACCTCTTTAGGGAAACAAAAAAAAAAGAAGAAAACCTTACGGCTGCAACCTTCTGGTGGCAGACCTGAATAGCCTTCCATTCACACCTTAAAAACTACCTCCCCATCACACCATCCCGTGGGTACAACTCCACGCATGAGCAAGAAGAACCCATTGAGATGTCATGTTGAGTGTCTTTTAAAGTTAAGAGGAGTGCTCGTAGTGTTGTTGTGCTCAGGCTGCTCTAGTCATTGGTTTGGTCTGACTCAGATATGAATCCAAGTCCTTCACTCTTTATCTTCACCAGGAAGTAACAGTTGCAGGTTCATCAGACATGGGATCTTCTGAACTGGCATCCTGATCCCCCATCCTAAATCACTGTTCCCTCGAGCCTGGGCAAAGCCCCTCCTGCCTGGTATGGTGCAAATAATGGGGGATTGTGTGAGGTTTGGCCATCGCAGAGCCCTGGGGTGGGGGTCAGAGCTGCTCCGTGGCACTGCCCTTTGTCTCCACGCTGTGGGGCCACTCATGGGATTTTAGGCAGGCAGGAAGATGATGGAGCCTCACGTAGACGGTCTAGCGAGAGGCTTTCCCCTGGGCTCAAGGAAAATGGAGCAGCTTTGGGACTGTTCTATCAGACTCTGACATGACTGCTAATTAGTGGATGCATAAGTTAAAAAACAACCTTTGGGAGACCCATTAGCTGTATGCAGACCTCCCTTCCCCCTGCTCTCTTCCCAGTTCTTGCTGTTGTGGCCTCACTGGGATCTGTGGTCAGCTTCTCCAGGGTGATCTCACTCCACTTCTATGACCGGCCACAGAAACTGCAGCTCCCACCACCCGCTGACACACACCTAATGGAAAATCCCTGGCACAGCAACCTGAGAGTTTTATTACCCCAGAGAAAGCCTCTCTGTTAAACAAAGTTTCTCAGCGTGTAACTCCAAACCCCTGTGTCGGACCCTGTTCGTTCAGGGGATTTCCTTTGCTGCTTTAGATGAATTCTAAGAATTCATCACCATGTTTACTTTGAAAGGGGCCGTTTATCCCAGAGACACCAACTTGAGCAGGGATGTTAAGTGGCAAAGGAGGGATCTGAGCAAGCTCAGGTCTGAAGCCCATCCAGCTGCAGTGTGCAGCAGGATGAGCCAGAGGCTGATGCACCTTCATTTACCTGCAAACCTGCTGGGATCCTGGAGTGAGCTCACTTCTCAGCCCCAGGGCAGTGCTCACAGGGGGGTACAGCTCTGTGTTAAGGAGCAGTATTTTACTCAGTTCCTACACATAAGCAAAGAATTCCTGCGATTTGCATTTTTCAGTGAAAGGGGTTTTCCTCAGACCGTCTGATTTGCCCAGAAGGGGGAAATTGATGTGAAAAACTTTGCCATTAGGGCTGGTGGTGCCAGGCTGACCACTCGGTGTTAATTTGAGCATCTCCTTGGGTTTGGATGCTGGATTTTCCCTGTCTTGAGAAGTGCTGAACAGACAATCCCGTGCTTCATTTGGGCAGCCCTGTGGCTGCACAGCCCTTCTGAAAATCTGCTCTTGCATGTGTCAAGCTGCTCTCTGAAATGTGATTTTAAAGTCTCAAGTATGTGCACAGGTATTTATCCCACTTCTGTAAAGGACCTGTCAAAAAAAATGTGTTTCTTACATGAGGAATTTTTTTGTTACTTTGCCAGATAGGACTTTACAACAAATGGAGAGGAGAGTTTTCATGTCACTGGCTTTGAGGTTACCAGGGACAGCCCTATTGCCTTAATAGATCTGAAAATGATGAAGCAGCTTGTGTTGGGCTGCTGGGAAAAGGGCAGAGCATACCCTGATTTTGTTAATGCCCATAAGAAAATAAAAAAGGACACATTGTGTCAGATACTGGCAGCTCTCCAGGAATCCCCACCAAAGCAGCCACTCTCCATTTCCCTCTGAGATGTTGGCTTCCTGGTGGTCCCAGCTTAGGGGGTTTGGGTGTAGCCAAGAAGGTTCGTGATGCTTACGCTCAGCAGGATCCCTCCTCGCGGGTGCTGAGTCCAGGCACCGAGCTCCGTACAGCGGGCAGCACAAGCCTCGTTTCTTCTGCCCGTTAAAAGAACATAAGGTCTCTTTTGAGCTCCATACGTTTACAGTCTCTTCCCCCCCCCAGCAAACCGCATTTTCTGCTTAAAAAGCCAACAATCCAAAGGAGACAAGGCACAGGGTAGCAATTTAAGGAAGGATGGATTTGTGAATTTTACTGATGCTGACAAGATGAAAGGAGAGATTGTTTGAAGAGACAGGTTTGCAGGCAGTGTGAAAGGCTTCTTGAAAGCTACGTTCAGGAATAGCAGCAGAGAAAAATAGCAACGAGAGAAAAAATATTTTCAAAATGAAAAGAATATGTGCTTCTTGCTTTGAAAACCATTACACTAAAATATATTTAAACACTAATATGAAGAAAAGGTTTGGTTCGACTTGAAGCGAAGGCTTTTGACTCCCCATCTGTTTTAATGATAATTGGGATAATTTTTTCAATTTTGGGTTTAATTGAAAAAAAAAAAAAAAATTAATTGTAACTTAGGGAGTAGCCAAACTGAAAAATCAGATCTTTTCAGTGGTCTGTTCAGCAAATCTTTTCTTGGATTGGGAGCAGCAAGGTAGCTGGCAGGAAACAGCGCACAGAGAACGAGGAGGAATGTGAGAAGTTTGCAGGTGGAGCCAGCGCAGGGAGCAGCAAAGCAAAGGTGTAACTTGCTTGACTTCAGCTTTGGGCACCTCAGCCTATCTGCTCGAGATGTGTTAGATAAGAGCTGGTTGTGTCTGGGAGAGCTGACAGGTTTCCTTCCAGAGGGAGAGTGTGGGATGGCTCTGGCACAACGCCAGTTCCCGGACCTGCCACTCAGCAGATGGTGCTGGTGCCAAGAGCTCTTGTATAAGTAACCTTGTATAATATAGAAGTAACCTCGGGTTATTAACTTTAAAACAGGTTATTAATTTCTGTTGGAAGCAGGTTCCGGTTGTATAACCACTGCTGAAGCTTCATGCAAGATTGTGAGTGTTGAATCTTCAAGTTCAGGGCTTGAAGCACTTTGTATCTCCCTGGGTTTTGTGACAGTACACGCAACTTGTGAGCTGATACCTTCCCTCAACATTCCTCAAGGGGCTGTGCAATGAGAATCAGCATCATTCACTGTCAATCTTTAGACACTGGAATGGGCTGCCCAGGGAGGTGGTGGGGTCACCGTCCCTGGAGGTGTTTAAGGAAAGATTGGATGTGGTGCTTAGTGCCACGGTCTGGCTGATGTCAGGGTGTTGATCATAGCCTGGACTTGATCTTGGAGGTCTATTCCAGCCTCAGAGATTCTGTTACACTCTTTCTACCTCCTTTGGTTTTCCTGTATGGATGAGGGTATAGAAAAAGCATTAAATCCTGCATGTTTTGATCAGCTAAGCATGGCCCCGCTGTCCATTGTCATCTTAGCCCTGATACAGATGGATGGAAAAACATTTGCAACTCGTGGACCCCTCTGCTCTCTCTGCGTCGGGGTGTGGTGCTGACTGGCCATCCCTGCACCACCTCCACCTTGGCTCTGAAATGCAGGCTGTCCCCACAGCTCAGAGCTTTCCTTTGATACCAGCAGTGTTTGTGCTGAGCAGTTCCTGAATATGCTGTTCCTTGGCCTCCTGAACGTATCTTGGAGACGGCGAATGGTGCTGGTGAGAGCAGAGAAGTGTGACTCGGGGATGGTGGACTCATGACTCACTTTGAGACTCTTGGATAAGTCCCTCTCCTCTCTACACTTTTAGTCTTCTTGTTTGTGAGCGGGGACACATGAACTCACCTACTGCTAAGCTTGATTCTTTTACACCTTTAAAATGTCTTAATATTCCTCAGTTGGAATCACTCATTTTTCCTGTCCTGACTATCTTGTCATTTCACTTGAAAAACTGGGTTCATTCTGCAGCTTATTCCAGTTTTCCCCAGGAAATTTGACAAATACAGAAGGATTTAGTCTAGGTTGTTGTCTGATTTTCCTTATTATTTTCCCAAAACTATTTTTGCCAGTGCATCCAGCCCACTCTCCCGACATGTCCTGCTGGCAGGCGCTCATAATGCAGCTTGATGCTAATTTCCCACAAGCAGTTATTAAAAAATGTTATCTCTAGTTTCCTGTCTGACCTTGTGTGGGATGCTCAACTTTCTGCAGGGATTTCTTTCCTTCTAAATAAAGATTCCTGTAAGCAGCCAGCCAGCCCAGGGGCTTCCCCCACGAGACGTGGTTACAGTGGGGCAGAGGCTGAGTGTGGTCCTTCGGCGGAGGATGGTGCTTTTCCTGAGACCAGCATTCCCAACAGGTTTTTCCCAGCCTCTTACTCTACTCACCATGACTTTTATCTTCTCCATGTTACACAAAGACAAGAATTGCCACTTGCTCTCAGCTCAAATCATGAAAAATACGGACAATAATTAAGTGTCAAACAAGAAGATGTGTCTTTGATGCCTTGCACAGGTGCCTGAGGTACCTGGGTAGGGCAAATCCGCTTTGCTTGTGTTGTGCTGGATCTTATGGAAATGGAATGGGAATGAAGACTGCTCCAGTTGCCAGGCTTGTCAGCCTCCTGTTGTAGCAGTAAATGAATTAAAGATCTACTAATAATTGCATTTGTTCTAGCAACTACTTTGCTTATAAAGACTTGTAGGTTGAAGGATCAGTCCAGATAAAGAGAAGCAGCCTCTGTTCTACAGGCTTGGAGACCTGTGGGGATAGGACAGAGCATGATTTTCCTTCCTTCTTTCCTGCAAAGATGAGTTCAGGTCACTGCAAGCAGAGGCATAAAGGGAGCACTGCTGTGTTTGGGGTGTTTCTTCCATGCCCTGCCAGTGCCTTGTGACCCTGGAGATCACCCTGCCCCTCCCTGTCCCAGTCATCCCTTTGCAGACATGGGGATAAAGTGGAGGATGGCAGTAGTAGGTGTTTTGTTTTGAGACCTCATGTCTCTCCTTGGGACTGGTGAGACCATCCCATGTAGTCTGGACCTAGTGCGACTTCAACTCATTTCTGAGAGCGGGGTTTGCTCATGAAATCCCCTACAGTACTCCGGGGTCATTCTCTGTAGTGAGGGCACAAAGCGGATGGGGTCTGGGAGGGGGAGGAGATAAACATGGGGAAGGTGACCTTGTCATCCTGAGCAGGGAGTCTGAGGCTGTAACCTGTGCACTGGCCTGTGTTTTACACCAGAGTTTGAAACCAAAATGGACAAACAGCCAAAGCAGGCCGGTGGGTGTTAGAAATCCAGGGCTGTTGGCAGAGCAGAGCTGTGCATGAGAGGTGGGAGAAAAGGTGACATCTAAGAGCAGCTGAAGGGACACACAAGTGCCTGGATCACACTGGTGAGGGGAAGTCAGTGGAAAGGAAGAGTGCAAGTTGACCAGACAGTTTTGGCAGCTGAACGGGGGTGGCGAGAGGCAGCCCTTGTGTAGAAGGTAAGAGGCTGCAATTATCCCAGCAGGAGAGGGTCAGGCTGGAGATCTGAGCTCTCACAACATGGCGGGGGGGGGAGGTAAAATGGTACAAGTTGCTGTGAGAACAGAGGTGAAGAGAAAGAGAGGATGAGGGTCCGAGATGATGTCAGGACAGGGACGATGACACACTCCTAGGAGCGGGTGCAGGCAGGTGCCAAGTGAATGATGCTCGTGTGGGTGCTTTCCCCAGATTGTCTGTGCCCCCAGCTTCCTAAGAGTGAGCTTTTTTTGTTGTTTTGTAGTTTAATAAAAGTCAAGCTGGATGCTTTCCTTTGTCAGGGGTTTGGAAACGATGATGTAAAACAATGTGAAGTTCTGAAGTAAGTCCACGATCACCTGGGCTGTCCTTCTGCATCTTGGATTCACAGGCATGACACAATGTCTTATTCAGAGCCGCTCTTTGATAGGGGCCAAAAGTCTGGAATAATAAGCTCTCCCTGTTAGCCAACTATTTACAGGCTTAGGGCAAACATCAAGATTATACGGTTTTTACTGTATTGATTCAGTGACACAGTCTCTACAATTAATTTGGTGGAAAATTTGAGAAGGAAACGGTTTTACCAGGTTTACTTAGGATTAGCCAGTTCTTAACATCTGCATATCTAGGCAGCCTGTCCTATACAGAAATGTAATTTATAGAAGCCCTTTAATAGATTCCAAGTACTGTGCAATCAATTAGAAACCTGATGTTCAAATAGACAGCCCCAGACCTGATATATGCTCGATCCATATTCCACTTGGTAAATGGCAGGAGGATGACTCTGAGAACATCGTTCTAAACTGGTTTTCTGAGACTTCCTTTTCTGTCCCTTTCTAATGATGAAAACATTACTTTTGAGGAGACAAGTCTCTTCTCTGGGCAGATGTTCATCTGATTCCTGTTTGGTGGGGTTTTTTGTGTGTTTTGGGGTTTTTTTCATCTTAATGTAGCAGTTGATTTTCAATTCTTTTTAGTATTGACTACCAGAGAATCCTGGTGATGACAGATGGGATGTGAAATTCTTGGGAACGTCGTGCATGATGGAAACGATAAAGTGTGCCTAACTAGCATGCCAAAAACTGAGATGCATTTGGGATCGTGAATCCTATGAAATCCCTCCACTGTCTGGGTATTTCATCTAGAAAGGGACCATGGCCCTGAGACTGGGAGTTAAGGATTCCCCTTTCCTAGATTGGATTATAAATTTTACTTTTGGAAAAGTTTTACCTTTTTTTTTTGCATAATTTTGAAGGAAGCACACAAGTCACTGGTGGTGAGAACGCTTGTAAGAACTGAGTAAAGCCTGTTACATCCTTGAGTAGTGGGACTGTGAGAGCCAAACTCTACGTTTAAGAAAGATTTTTCCGATTCTTCCTGGGTTGTTGCTGGAAGGAGAGCAGCTTTGCTTGTGTGTTTTGTCCTGATATAGCCCATGATGTAACTGGATCTTTGGTGGTTATGAATATCATCGTTCATCTGCACAGCCGAGGGAGGTGCAATGCCGTGGAAGGAAGGTGAGATCATTCCTCCTCATGGGATGCTGCTGGGCTTGCTCGAGGAGGGAGAAGTTTGAGAGGCTGTGGGACGTGGCAGGAGCAGATGGAAAGAAGACCAGCGGGACCAGAGGGAATGGGCAGAGTCTGCTGCTGCTCAGAAAGCCAGCGAGTTGCTGGAGGCAAGGATCCAGCTGTAAGGACACAGTGGGCAGGGCTGCATAGAAGCTTAATTTTAAAATATTCCATCTTCCCAAGTTGCTTTTCACTGTTTAAAAGTTATGCTTCCAGGGTTTTTTTATGATGAAGCCTGTTTACCTACTTTTTAGATGAGTCTTTTTTTGAGGAGCTCGCTAGGGATGTGGTGCACGCAGATGCATCTTAAACCCGTGGCCAATCTGAGTCCCATGATCTCTGGATCATGAAGTGCTATAAGGCGACTGCCAGCCCAGCTCAGTTTCTCCAGGATGGAGGAGTGGGGAAAAGCTGTGATTACTCACTGCAAGTGTTTAAAATCATTTCCCTGTCCTGAAGGACCTCCTGCTGCTCAGGAGTTACACAGAATCCATTGAATGCAAACAGAGAGTGGGATGTGATGTCACTCTTTAGAACCATGTGAAAAATTAATGGAGTGTGTCCAGAGAAAGGCAACAAATCTGGAGAAGGTTCTGGAGCACAAGTCTGGTGAGGAGCAGCTGAGGGACCTGGACTTGTTGAGCCTGGAGAGAAGGAGGCGCAGGGGAGACCTTCTGCTTCTCAACAGCTCGCTGGCTGGAGCCGGGGGGGGGGGGGGGTTCAGG
>JANIJG010022426.1:10689-21930 GCA_024611175.1 Megaceryle torquata
TGACTTCAATGCATTGTTTTTTTATGCTTTCAGTTACAAGGAGGTCCTGTAGCATTAGCAGTGAGGTTATGGCATACTAATCATTGTAGTCCAGTGGGAAAAAGGTCATATTCCCTTTCTCCTGAGCAGTTAGAAAAGTGGTAAAAACTCACAGCTCTTTACTTGCCTCTCAAGCCATATACAGCAATGGTGCACTTATTAAAAAAAGGCGGTTTATATGACCAGAGAGGTATGGCATAGTCAGACAGCAATCTGGGTATAAAACCTTTAAATAACTGTTAACCTGTGTTTTCATCTGGAGTTTTAAACTTCTGAATGTGAGACTCAATTGCTGTGCATCAAGTTGCAAGGCACATTTTTAGGCCAAATTATTATATAGTTCATGTGCACGCATATCTAGATGCAGGTAGAATATCAATTACTATAGCAACCGAGTCAAGTAATCACAGTGTTTTCTTATTTGCACATGACAGCAAGTTCTATTTAATTTTTAAATGGGGATGAACATGATTTGCATGTCTGGTAAACTGGAATCTGAGACACCGGGCCAAGTCAAAATTCAGAAAGTCAATCAAGCTACTGAAAAATACATGACACAAGTATTCTTCCACAAGAGGATACTAAGCTTCAGTCTTACTCTTGCACAACGATGCTCCAAGTAGTTAAAGCTGGCATTTTAGGCTTGTACACAGTCACAAGTCAAAGTATTTCTTCTAGGACATCTATTGGCTGACGTGATCAGTTGAACTTGTCATATCAGAGTGACGCATGATTGAAAGTGGCATGACACACAAACCCCAAAGTAGCACAAAGGCTTGTTCAGCTATGCAGATATAAGATTTTATATAGTGCATAGAAGTAAGTCTCTGGTAGGTCTGGACTGCAAATTTTCCACAAAAACACAGTCCTTATTGTACTTTGTCAAATTACTCTTCATTTAATTTCAGTATTTCTATCTGCATTCAGATAAAAACACCTAGCTTAATTTATCAGAAACACAGGAGAAAGTGTGAACAGGCACTAATAGGGGCCTAAACAGAGCCAGTCTCTTCTCTCACTGAGGCATATAGCCCCCTTGTCTCACAGTCTGTGGGAGGTAACTTTTTGGCATTTCATCAGCTGATGGTGGATTTCCTTCCACTGTTTCAGGTCTCACAGTTTGTCCTTCAGTACCTCGCTGTAAAACATCTGATAGAGCAGCTTCCTGGGTATTTTTTTCCAGCCCAAGACCAAACAACTGTGAACTCTGACCAGATATCTGCAGCTGTGCAAATCCAATAAGATCTCCCTCACAAGCAGAAGTAATTTGCTTCATTCTTTCAAAGCATGGTCTATCTGTGTTGGTTTCATCCTGAGCACCATTTTGTTTGAAATACTGATGCCTGTGTGCTGTACTGTCACTTCCTCCAGTGTGATCCTCTGATCTCTCTTCTGAATCTAGCAGCGGCTGAGTCGACTCAGACCTTGAAAAGACTTGTACAGGCGTTTGGTCTCTGTAGCCATTAAGTACAACAGTTGAATACTGTACAGTGCTTGAAGTGTTTTGTGTAGTTTCACTTTCGTCGCTGTCAGAGACACTTTGCCTAGGAGAAGACATGCATGAGGATCCTCCAATACCACTGCTGTGCCCTTCAGAAGTACTTTTTTCCTTTTTAAGCAAATCAAAGGGTTTTAGATCTTGTTCTGAAAAAGACTTCTTGTCATCAGCTTCTATTTCTACAACGCTTACATCTGTAAAGCTGCCTTCTGGGTACATCTGATCTTTGGAACTAAAGTTATGCTGAAAGAGAGAAATGGATGTTGCCTAAAAGAAACATTATGTTAAAAAATCAAAACCCAATTAAATATATGATTTTTGTTTTGTAATTGTTTTGAGTTTTTTCATGCAAGTTTTCTCCTTACTAATTCTGGCAGTGTCTCTGAAGTATCTTTTACAAAATGAAGGATGTAGCTTTGTTTCCAATACAAAGTCTTAATCATGCAACTATTCAAAAAACATAATGGGTGTGCAAGCTTTGCTCTAATTTTAATTATTCTTAAGAGTCAAAAAATAGAACCATTTGCTGTGCAGCACAGGAGCATTCTATATTGACAGACATACCAACATTACTTCCCGTATTTTCAACATCACAGCACTTAATAGAAATTAGCCATAGTTTACTGAAAAGAATTTGTTATGCTGTTCACCCAATATGGGGACTATGTTTTGCTGTCATGCCATGAGGAACTCTTAGATCATTCTCATTCATGACTTAACTGTGCAAACAAGTCACTTCAGGGTTTTAAGGAAAGAAATTACGAACTCTGCTTAATCCCAATTTTCCATGAATGAGTAAAATACTCAGGACTTGACCCTTCTAACTAGTAACTGAATATAATTCACAATGTTAAATCCTGCTCTATGCTTGAACTTATGCTAAGGGCCCTGTATTGCTAATGCTGAAATGCAATAAAGTCTTCTAACCATATAATTTCACAGTGTCATGAAACTTAACATCCTTTTTTTTTTTTCCCCCCTTTAATTTCGTTTGTGCTAGAAGACTCCTACTTGTTAAGTTTATTTGAAACCTTGTGGACTGGAAAGATACAGGATGCAGAAAGGTGAGTATTACCTTAGCTGGAACTTGAGGAGACCACTGAGCAATGTTACTCTTAGATGGATCAGGGACAATAGGCCAGATATGCTTTTTAATTCTGTAAAGGATTAAAACCAGAATAAAATTACAAGATACACTTCCCAAATTCCTATGCTGATAGCAATTACTGCATAATTCACGACACCACTACCTTACACAGCACTTTTGCAAATGTTATTTATTTCCAAATAGGAATGCTTCCTGCACTTCTTTACATCTTCATTGGAAGCTGTACTATTCAGAGAAACACAGCACTGCACTTGTAACATCTTTACAGATCAGGTGTAGCCATCTGACATAAACCAAACCAAGAAATGGTAATGGTTAGCGTGGGATTTTCAGTTACAGCAACTGAAATAGGTAGTCTATGATGCATGTCAGTATGTAAGTACATTGCTGCTTCTTTAAGGCAACTATGAGTATCACAGTTGTCAAAATCTTAAGCCAACTTCACAGCTAAAAATAAAGTGAAAATATTAGAAGAAAAACTTTCTTGGTCTTTTGTAACCCTGAACTCTTAAGAATGTAGTAACTTAATTGATAGAAGTCTCTATAGTTATACCACCCCCCAGTCAAACTAACTTTGAAACTGATACATCTATCCTGCTCTTTATAAACAGGTTCCAACAACAGATCCTCTACAGAAGAATTATGAAGAACATTGAAGGTGGCATTTTCAAATGACATCCATTATAAAAACTGATTTTAGGAGCAGCAGGAAGGTCAGAAGGAAAAGGGCACAAAATCTGACCTTTAATTAGAAAGAAAAGATAGTTGAGTGAGAACATGGGGGAAGTGCTACTCCTTGCCAGAGAAAAAACTCTTCAGCAATTATCTGTCAGCTAAAGCCACAGACAAGAGCTCTGGGGTAGAGGGAGCAGGAGGTGGTAGGATGTTTCCCAGCATATAGTAAACAGGCACAAAGTCTGACTGAGGCTAAGCAAGGTAGATAAATCTGCCTAATTTTTTTTGTCCATAATGCTTAGTGTTTGCTAACACTAATTAAGTAGCTCAAATACAGCCAGCAAACAGATATTCTGTGCTTCACAAACTAGGGACCATCATTCCACTCCCGTAAGACGGATTAAAGAAACAACACAGACAGTATATCCTGATCAACATCTAACAAACCTAATTCTGACCAACTTGAGCAAGAAAAGCAGGAATTTCTTCGCAGGACTGTCATTGAACACTTAGTTTGCATGCTACTTGTTAACAGCAAGAAATTAGTACCAGAAGAGGCCCTGATTTCTCAAGGAAGATACAAAAGTGTTTATCATCAGTTAATATGAGTGTTTTACCTTCTTTATCTAATTTCAGAATATTTACTTGTTTGTATTGCCTTGTTTGTTTACCTCTTACACCCATAAACATCAGAATCATAAGAGAAAGACTTCACTTGTACTTACAAGTCACGTTTGTTGAAGCAAAACAAAACTCCAAGGAGCACAATCAACAGGAATGCTAGACACACAGGTACAACTATGGCTTCAATTTCTCCTTTCCCTGAAGAAAACAAAGAGAAGCGGTTATAGCTCACTTGGGCAAGTAAGGAACTCAATAGCAGCA
Organism: Megaceryle torquata; assembly: GCA_024611175.1. NCBI lineage: Eukaryota > Metazoa > Chordata > Aves > Coraciiformes > Cerylidae > Megaceryle > Megaceryle torquata. The sequence goes on from JANIJG010022426.1 coordinate 14,895, forward strand.
TTCCCAAAAGAACGGGGAGAATCTGAAACCTGCAGAAATCAGTCTTAAGCTTCACCTTCAGAAGAACCTTTTCACCATATGAAAAGAGTCTGTTGGTGAAAATATGAAAAGCTCTGTCCCAACAACCTAATGCTTTGCATCAGAAAAAAACCCCACAGGTTGCTCTAGAAGCTGTAATGCTGACACAGCAAGTAATTTTGCAGTTTGGGAAGATATGACAGTAACAGCTATATGAATCCATCTTGGTCCATGTGTTTCCATGGCCTACTGCCTGCCATAACATCATCATGGTCAAGTAAGTAATGTAAGCAAAGTCACTAGTCATACATCAGTTCACTCTGTACATGAAAATATCCTCTTCCTGCAAACACTTAAGGTAGCTTTATTGTTTTATATTCCTTCCAATCCAATGGTATACGCATTCTTATATAAACCTTACAGAATGCTTAAGTGTAATGGTTTAAGCCCAGCCATCAACAAAGCAGCACTTGGCCATTCACTCACTCACTACTTCTCCCTGGTGGGATGGGGGAGAAAATATAATGAAAGACTTGAGGGCTGAGACAAGGACAGGGAGATCACTCACCAACTATGGTCATAGGCATAACAGACTTGACTCAGGGAAAAAAAAAAAAAAAACCACAACATTAAATTTATTACCAATCAAGTCAGAGTAGGATGAGAAAGAAAACGAAATCTTAAGAACACCTCTGTCCCCACCCCTCCTTTCTTTCTGGACTCAGCTTTACTCCTTATTTATCTACCTCCTCCTCTGACACCAGCAGGGAGGGGAATGGGGGTTGCAGTCAGTCTGTAACGTTTCTGCTGTTCCTTCCTCCTCATACTCTTCTGCTCAACTGTGGGGTCCCTCCCACTGGAGACAGTCCTCCACGAACTTCTCCAATTTGAGTTCTTCCCATGGTCTACAGTTCTTCACAAACTGCCCCAGAGTGGGTCCCTTCCACAGGATGTAGTCCTTCAGGAACAGACTGCTCTAGTGCAGTCTTTCCACAGTGTCAACAGCCTTCTTTGGGCACAGCCACCAGCTCCAGCGCAGGATGGCTGCAGATGGGCATCTACTCCACCTTTAATGTCCATGGGCTGCGGAGGTACAGCCTGCCATCTCACCCCACGCTGCAAGGGAATCTTTGCTCCAGTGCACCTCCCTGGCTGTTTCTTCACTTCTGACTTCACTGACCTCGGTGTCTGCAAAGTTGTTTCTCTCATGTGCTACTCCTCTCCTCCACTGCAGGTTACTCCAGCAGCTTCTTATTTTCTCTTAAATGTTATAGAGGCACTACCACTGTCACTGACTGGCTCAGCCTTGACCAGAGGTGGGTCCAACTTGGAGCTGGGGAAGCTTCTAGCTAGCTTGTCACAGAAGCCATTCATGAAGCCCCTTGCCCACTACCAAAACTCTGACACACAAACTCAAAACATTAGGGAAGATCAACACCTTAACAGGAAAAACAAAGCCAAACAAAACAAAAAAAACAAACCGACCAAAAAAATCCCAACCCAAAAAAAACCAAACCACACCACAAAAAATAACACCACCACAAAAAAAATCACAACCTGCTAAATTTAGAGAAGTGATTTCCACAAATAAGTTTGGTTAATGTTGTTGTTCTTACCATTACAAACTTTACAAATAGGAAGCATTCTCTAAAGCTGAATATACAACAGATCTAAATCTTCAAATTGAGTTTCTGTAGAGAACTGTAGCAAACTTTAATAGTGGTATGAATGAGAACCTGAGGAAGAGTTGTAAGAATGGCATGTGCTGACTGGTACCTAGATTAGAAGATCAAGATCCCAGCACACCTCTGCAGCTTCTCAGTACACCTGAGATAACAAAGGCCAGCCTACTTTCAGATTAAAACAAAAGATTCTGGACTCTAAGACCAAGGTAGAAGCTATCAGACACCAGAAGAGAAGACAAGGTCACTGACTAAATTCTAGTGATTCACACAAAGTTGGGGCAAAAGAATACTATAACCAAAAGTACAGAGAGAATACATTCAAAACCAGCATGCACAACTTGCAGAGGATAACTTGTCCTCTATACAATTATAAGAAATCCTGACTAAACTACTACTTTGAGTACTAGATAGGTCACTTGGATTATCACACACCTTCTGGGTATGACAGGGACTGAAACCTTTTTAAATAAAATCACCTTCCCTTCCTATCAGATCTTGTGCAAGGCCTTGATATACCATTGCAACATTACTTACTACTTCTGCTAGTTGTGATGCTCTTCCTTACCAAATTTTTGTGTAGTAAATGTAAAATCAGGACCACTCCTGCCTCCTTCATCTGTGTATGCCATCATCCGCACAGTATAAAGTGTGTCACTTGTTAGAGAAGAAAGGGTATATTCTGTCTTGGAAGGATCCACTGTCACAGCTAGAGAGAGGACAAAAATTGTACTAGTTTTCTGTACAATTTATTAGATACCTACAGACACAGTAGCATTAGGACATCACGTCTTCAGATGTGCAGGACCGATTTAGTAGAATGCATGGATATACAGAAAATAAAACAGACACAGCAAGACTACAAACTTGTAGAAGAAATGCTGAGATTCGTTTGTTTCTGTTGAAGTGTCTGAATTTCTTCTTTTTCTTAATGATGTGTCATGTTAATTTTCTGTGGGTTTTTTTGCCTCACCCCCCCCCAAGTGGAGCTAAAACCTAGACTAGCTTTAAAGTTGAGGATTAAAGGTGTCTTAAGAAGCAGAATACATGACTAAACAGAAATAGCCAGTTACCAACAAGAAAACACATGGTTAACTAGAAATAAGAAGATGGGTAGATATAAGTAATTGGCTCTTCCAACTTAAGCAAATCTAGAAAATAAAACTTTTGATAGTGTTAGCTCCTGGTCTTATTCCTGCAGGTCATACACACTACTGAGAAGGAAAATGCACTTCAAACAAGATGTTTTACATCTTTACATTTTGCTTTTGTTTTTAATTCCCAGGAACATATATGAGGAAAGATACAGATGGAATACTTCAATGCCATAAAACACTTCCCTGCTTTTTGTTACCTGTTTCATTTCCATCAATAGTTTTGTAAAAGATGGTGTAACTTCTGATAAATCCATTTTGTTCATCCACTGTGAGTTGGTTCCATGTCAAAACTGCTTCAGCTTTTCCTACTTTTTTTGTCTGAACAGTTGGTCCTTTTGAAGGACCTGTAATAAGAGGTGAAGATTAGTTTCTGCTGGGCAACCTCACATCCACAGAAATAGTGTATTAATGAGCACTGAATTGCTACTGCATAAAAACTTCAGTGAAACAGCTGGACTAACTCATCTGCAAAGCATTATTTTCAGACAATACAGCAACTCCAAAGATGTTTTAAGAGAGCTATCTCCAGGGGAAAAAAAAAAAAAAAGATAAGAAAAAGTATTCAGGAGATCACCTGAAATCTTCAAATGAAGTTAATTAGTATTGGCTTTATAATTGAAATTTAAAATAAATCAGCATAGAGATATTACTATACCAATAAAATTACTAACTCCTGCCAAATAACCCCATAAAGGTTGGAAAAAAAATGAAAGAGTCAGCCACAGACATCTATTTAACTCCCAAATACTGTAAATAAGCAGAATGGATGTTAATAGAAGGGACAATATCAATTATGTCAGGTGCCCCTCAAGAGCAGGACTGTTTTTCATTATGTGGTCCCCATTAAAAGAAAGGTCTCATTATTTTTAGTCAAGAAAGTCAGTTTATGTAATCTATTTTGTACTTACGATCCTGCTGAAGGTAAGCCTTCACAGACTGTCCACTTCCCTGACCATCAGCATATAGAGGATACACTGTTATCAAGTAACACTTGAATGGCTTTATATCACCTAATAAAAGGAATTTAAAATGCGTTGTTTCATAAACAGTCAAACTCCTCTCCTTCCTTCTCATTTACTTTAGATACAAGGTTCTGGGTTTTGGCTGTTTTATTAGATGCATTTGTAACTAATGCAGCTGATAATTATTTTATAGAGCTCATTGATATACTGCTCCAAAATATTAACTAAAGGAACAATACAATGGTTCACATTCAAATGTTGTATTTAATAAAGGGACTTCATGGAAGTCTGTTTCTTCTGACTTCAGTTAAACGGCATTTTATCTATCTGCAGCACTGAACCCTAAAATTATTGATACTGATCATAGTATGAAAAGAACAATAAAACTGATGTTGTTTCATTGTTTGAACTGGAAGAGATAATAGACAATTTGATTTTGAAGGAACTCAGCCTTTTCACTATTTCCAAGACCGAGAAGACTAAACCAAAATGCAGATAAAAGCCTTGCTGCTACAGAATACAAATTTCAAAATGCAAGATTAGATACAATTTTATATTTGACAAAAATACACAGATGCTTCCACACTTGTGATAAATGAAGAAAACCCCTCAGTATTATTCCAGATAAAATAAATAAAAAAATAAATTCCAGTCAGCATGAGGATTTTCCTCACTTTGGTAATATTTACTAGATTTTTTTGAGTGTTCTAAGTGTTTGTAGACTTGCAAGCTAAATACCTTTTAAGTATGTTCCTTGAACATTTCCTGGTTCATTCTGCCATTCTATGATGCAGTCTGAGCTGTTGGAGACCAGACACCATTCAATCACATACTTAAGAACATAACTGTTAGGAGCAGTCCAGCCTACCCACAACTTGTTATCTTTAGGTAGTGTTCTAACATTCTTCACAGGAGCTGTGATGGAATAAAACAGAGAAGTGATAAATATTGACAGTTCTTCCACTAGATACTCGTAATAGTAACTACTTTGTCAGAAAGTTGTTATTATAGTGGTGACAATTTGACAGAACCTAAGCAAATGTAAAAGCCATCTTCTGAAATTTGGAAGGTTATATTTGAACCCTTTTACCAGGGATCCAAAATAAGCAGTATTAGGCTATATAAAAACTGGAAATTAGACTCAGCTTCTCTGTTATCAAACATAGCAAGCTGACTTACTGAACAGTAAATACATTCTAAAAGAAAGGGCCTATGTCAGTGAGAAATCAAACCTTGAGACACTTTTACATTTCCATTCTAATCCTCCACTCATGTAACTTACTACTACTTACTACTGGCTCCAGTGATACTGCTTGAAACAACCTTAATTAGTTCATCTAATAGCTTTAGAACCTGTCTCTCCCTCTTGGTGCTTATGCTAAAAGCAGCATCTGTCCACATACTTTTTTTTTTTTTTTGTTTTCTAACTTTGTAACATTTGGATTGTCTAAAAGGATGCTGGAAGTAAGGAGAAACCAGCCTGTAGTTACTACTACTGCATAAGGAAAGGAACATGATAAAAAGGAACATGAACAGGAGAGAAACAGTGGAAGCAGATGACAAAACAATCAGACAAGATACTGAAAATGGACAGGAGTGGGACGGGGACAAGAAAAGAAAGGGGTGGGGACACAATGAGAAAGTAGCAGGAAGAAGATCAATGGCAAGATGGTATATATATGAAGTAAAGGATACTTACTTCCCCAGCCTTTTGATTTTTTTATAAAGAAAATAAAAACATCTGCTATGCTAAGAAACAAAACAATAAGGAATATACGCACAGTAGCTGTAAGAATTGAGAAGAGCAGCAAAATAGCACACATAACTTCAAATGAACCTGCTGAGTACATAAATCTGCATGTTCCCTAGTATACAAATGGTAGCCTAATTATAAGGCATAAGACTGTAGATACATTCAGTAATACTTTATATGTCTGTGTAAAACATACCATTTTACAGCACTGAAGATTTCTTGTAACAAAAGCTGTGCAGATGCATTTGAAAGAGGCATTATTAGGACACTAACCTTTAGAATTAGTTGCTGGGATAAGTAAAACTGATGGAGGGGATGCCCCAACTCTGTTATGGGCAATCACAGACACTTCATAAGTTCCATTTGGAAGCTTTAATGTAAGGTTGGTAGTATTAACATAGTATTTCTCTGGTGGACTGGAGAGAGATGACTTAGCTCTGACAAACACTTCATATTGAATGATTACTCCATTGGCTTCAAATGGTTCCAATGCCTGTTAGAAATACATCTTTTATTACACTGTTACTGGATAAACACTACTTAATCTTTATTGCTTTTCATGTATACTTTAAAAATATGAGAGCAAGCCAAGTTATGTAGATCGAATAGCTGCATATTTAAGGAAAGCGCAAATAACCTGTGTTCATTTCTGTAAAGCAGTAACTTCAGAACTATTTCTGGTTTAAATCCTCTTTCTTTGGTCACAATCCTGCCTAGTCACTCGATAAAAGCTATTCTGTAAAGACTGCAGAATGTATGTTCATAAAACCTTCATTCTATGTGACTTTACAACACAATGACATAAAAAGAATCTCATAACTTAAACTGTGTTGAACCCAAATGCAAATGAGGCCAAGTAGTTTTCTTTTATTATACATGGAAAAAAAATATTTTTTTCTATCTTACAACAAAGAAAAATACTGTATTTGTGTAACAGTATTAATTTTAAGATAACTTAGGAGAAAATCACTGAAACTGTGAGGTAACACCAGTTTTCTAATACTAAGCTAAATAACATCGGAAGTGGCTTGTGGCATATGAGTTACATCAGAAAATGATGCCGTATCAATATACATGTAACTTGACAAAAAACACCCAGCAACAGAGAAAAAGCAGTAATATAAAGCTAGATCAACTGTGACAAAGTTCACAGATGAAAGGAAAGCAGGAGATGGGGACTGACTGTAAACGCATCCACTTTCTCAGCTATGGACTAATTAACCAATTAGATACTGCATGCAAATGTGCAGTGATGTATTTAGTAATTTCGGCCTCTGGAATGTCTCTAGGCTTAATGGGTTTTGCAGCTGGAGTGTCCCTGTCCAGACAGTGTAACATGAAGGTGTAACATGAAAGTTTACTTTCATCAAGTAAAAGTTTACAATTCCACAAACTGCTTATGGACAGCAGGAAACTGAAAGTGTATTCTGCATACTCTAAACCATAGATGTTATATATATATAT
>JANIJG010022427.1:0-96797 GCA_024611175.1 Megaceryle torquata
GGAGAGGGCGAACAGCGAGAGGAACCACGGCCCCCCCCCCCCCCCCCCCCCCCCCCCCCCCGCCAGCCCTCGGCAGGGGTTTGCACCTCCGATAACATTGTTCGGGTGCGGGGAGGAGGAAACAATGGAAACTTCCTGGCCTGGGCGCCAGCACTGGGGCCTGCAGCCAGTCCTTTGGCAAATAACTCCCAGAGCCGGGCTTCCTTCATGTTGTCTTTGGCCACGCTGAACCCCGGTGCATGCCAGTGTAATGCCAAGGGCTAGCATCCTTCAGACAGCTGCAGAATGGTGGGCTTCTCAGATTTTGGTCAATTTGCTTTTAACCTAGGTCAGGCAGGATGCACAAAACATGGCACCCTTTCCCATCTCATCCTACCCATCTTGCAGTGGGTCCAGTGTGGCATGCTGCTCGTTGGTTTGTAACAGTATGCTCAGGTCTGAGAGGCAAGGAGGTTAGGTGAGACCGTGGCAATCTAATTCCCTGAGGACTGAACCCTTGCTGTGTCATGGGAAATGTTTAGGCTAAACTGTCTAGGAAGTGGCATCTACCTAGGTCTCCAAATTAGTGTGCAGCCCTCTGCCTATGTCTAGGATGTTCCTTTCCCAGCAGACCCTGGATGTTCTCCCCTTACATGTCAGGGAGCAGGCTCAGGGAGAAGGAAGAGTGAGGCAACTTGTGTCTGTGAAAGATAAGGAAAGCAGTTTAACTCTTTCCATACATCACTCTAAGTTAGGGCAGCAGAAAGAAAATACTTCATCTGCCCTTTTGAACTGCAGTTGAGAAAAGCATGGGTTGTGCTAAGAAACAAAGGTTTGCCTTACACTTATGGAAAAGGAGAGCTCAGACAGCTTGGACACGGGTGCTAGGAACTGAAAGTAACTAGAAACAAGGGGCAGCTTCTCACCTCTGACCAGAGACCAAAGCTACTTTGGCAGATGCATGCACACCCTTCCTCCCCAGGGAAGCAGCTGGAGCCATCTCTTGCCATGAGTTCACTGCTTGGCACTGCAGCATGGCATTGCTCCCTCTGTCAGGCTCCCAAAACAATGTCAGCAGTGCTCAGTTAATGAAATTCCTGTGCAAAACAGCCTTGGGTGATGAGGGAAGTGGAGCTGACCACTTGGTGTGGGTAGCAGGTGGAGAATGCAAGTGCTGATGCCTCTGAAAGTGTGACCTCATTGCCAAAACAGGTATACACTGGTTTTTCCTTGCTGTCTGTGTGAAGACTGAGTAGCTGTCATCACTGCCTGTTGTCACACACAAGGAAGGATTGTGGAGGAGAAGGCTTCTTTTCTCACCTCTGCAAGATTATATTTGGGCTTTCTTAGCTTTGGCATAGCCTAGTGCATCTGCATTATTAGGTCAAAACAAAAATGCCTTTTAAAACCACAGCACGTAGTCCTTACTCAAGAAGAGCAGTTTCACTGAAGGCTGTTGCTGCTCATGGACTTCGCTGTTCACTGTGCTGTGTACCTTGATGTTCTGATGCAGAGAAAGATGAGTTATGATTAGGCCCATAGTTATGTCCTAAGTATAGGTTTTCTGCCTACCCTGTATTATGTAGTGAGGTGTTGTTCAATTAATGCATAGAAGTTTTGACATACATTTGCAATTCTGTCTCTGGTTCTTCCAGGAACTTGACTGGCAGTGCATTTTTATCACTTGTTTTCAAGCAATGGGTTCATCACCTAACAGTGCTTCTTTTTTTTCCCTATAGGATTCACAATTGCTTACGTTTGAGGAAGATGACCCACCAGAACCACTTGAGCTAGCAGTTAAACAAGTTGTTAGCATTGTAAAGTCAGCTCAAGAGAAGGTAAACTTTGGTTTTGTTTTGTTTTGGTGTACTTTTGGACAGGAAGTGTTAACTTTTCTTGTTAGCATCAGTGGGAGTTTCATTTGTCAATGCTTCTATACCCTTGACCTAAGTTTGGCAAGGCTGGTAAGAGGCTGCCTCTTTAATGAACCTCTGCAATCTCTTTGAGTTGATTCACTCCTTTTGCAAGTCATGAGCAGAATGCGCTCCAGGGCTTCTACCAAATGAGCAGTAACCAGGGTTATGCCAAGTTTATAGGTATGGCTTCAATGAACTTGTACAGTAGCACTCTCATCTCACCCCCACGATCAGTACAATAGTTCCTTGTCCCGTTGCTGAAGTGTGGGGTGGGTACTTCATGAAGAAGGAAAGTGACACTTCTTCTCTGGGGCAAGAAAATATTTTTGTCTGCCTCTTGCTGTTTGTGTGCCTGATTTCAGTCTGACTTCCTAAGTCAGAGCTGGGTAAGGATCAGTGGGACAGGTGCAAAGTCCTGAGGGTGAAATCTTGACTGTACTGAATCCTGTGTTCTGTGAGGAGCAAATGGTCTCTTTCTTCCTCTCCCACCCCATATACTGGGAAGTGGTTTATTGCATGTAAAATTAAAATAAGGCAGAAGATGACTTAGAACAGCATAAAATCCATTAAAGGGAAGAAAAAGGCATATTTTGCTTATTAGAAATTATATCTTCTGCATTTTCATCCTAGTGACTGTAACTACTGACCACATCTGAACTGGTGCTCAACTTTAGGTACTTGCATTGAATTAGCCTAATGCTTTTCTTCTAGTTTTGCTTTGTCATGTTGGTTTGCGGGTCTGATTTAAATGTTAAGCAGCTCTACTATGATTCCTTTGAAAACTATGCATACTTATCTTCCTGATACACAACTTACAGACACACCCTGGTTGAAGGCAGCTGGGGATTGTGAACGTGTAAAGTTATTTGTGCACTTGTTCTCACTCTGTTTGGGTTTTTTCCTCCTTTCTCCCCCACCCCCCCCAGTGTGGGGCCTTTCACAGCAGTGGGGCTGGAGAGACTGGAGTTGGTAGAGCTGTAGAGTCAGCAGTAGGGTTACTCTGTGCCACTGGAAGACACCACAATGGGGAATTGTAAGGAGAGGGTACTTCTAGGGCTAAAAGCAGTGTTCTGTGTAATGTGTGAAGCCAGCAACTGAGGGATATCTGCTACAAAGAAAAGCTAGCAACTAGCAACACACACACACACAAAAGTGTCTTTCAATGCAGTGTCTAAAACATTGCTGGAAGGCAGGCAGGGCTGCATATGTCATCCTCCCCCTCTATTCTGTGCTGGTGAAGCCCCACCTGGAGTACTGTATGCAGTTCTGGGCACCCCAGTTCAAGAAAGACAGGGAGCTACTGGAGAGAGTCCAGTGCAGAGCCACTGAGATGATTAAGGGAGTGGAACATCTTCCTTATGAGGAGGGGCTGAGAGAGCTGGGTCTTTTTATCCCAGAGAAAAGAAGAGTGAGGGGTGACCTCCTTAATGTCTATAAGTATGTAAAAGGCAAGTGTCAGGAGGATGGAGCCAGGCTCTTCTCAGTGATATCCAGTGATAGGACAAGGGGCAATGGTTGCAAGCTGGAACATAGGAGGTTTCAGGTAAACGTAAGGAAAAACTTTTTCATGGTGAGAGTGACAGACACTGGAACAGGCTGCCCAGGGAGGTTGTGGAGTCTCCTCTGGAGACATTAAAAACCCACCTGGATGCGTTCCTGTGTGACCTGCTTTAGGTGATCCTGCTCTAGCAGGTGGGTTGGATTAGATGATCTTTCAAGGTCCCTTCCAACTCCTGACATTCTGTGATTCTGTGAAATGTGTTTGCATGGGAGATGTCCAGGAGATTTGGGTCTGCTGGCTACCCTCAGCCAGTATCAAAAGTTCAGCAGGGGTGCATAGAGCACAGTGCCAGTGGCTGGTGGTCCAGCAGCATCTCAAGGCTAAAACTTTTGTCTTGCCCCTGTGTGCGAGTACCAAGGCACAGCACTGCAGTCCTGGATTTCCCTAAGGTCATGTTGTAGCACTGGGAACATCTCTGCTGCAGTCCTTTGTTAACTTTTTAACTTCAAATTCTGACTGCCATAACAATGAGGTAAGTTGGTGACTGTGGTGCCTCGTGGGCACCTTACTTGCTGTAGTTAAGGTTAGGCAACAGAAGGTATCAAGTGCTGGGTCCACAGCAGCCGGGGAACTGTTAGCTGCTGTACTCCTGCTCTCCTCTACCTGTAGTTTTGCAATCCAGCACTCAGCCTTGTGCAGTCTCTGGTCCTTGTCTGACCTTGGGTTGAGCCATTTCAGTATCTTAATCGAGCCGTTATACTGCAGCCAGCAATCTAATGTGGTTTTGCAGCAGCTTAAACCAATATAAGCACATTTAAAAATGTATTGGATTAAAACAGGTTTGCTTATGGAAACTGGGTTGTTCTGAACTGTCCCAAAACCCTTTTCCATAATCTTGTGCACAGCTGCTGGAAAAATTTCTCTGAATTATTCTAACTCCTTCAGTTAAGGTACAACCTGAATATTTATTTAGATTTCAGTGTATAATAAACTCAGAGTGACAATCTGGTAGCTACTTACCCTTCTTCCTTAAATGCACACCTTTCCTAAACACCTGTGGGGTTCTCTTGAACAGTAATTCTCTCTCTTACATATTCTTCAGGTAATATAAGGGTCCAAAGGTTTGGGGTTTTGTGGTGTTTTCTTTCCTCCCTCTTGCTCTTCAAATTCTTAATCTTTGCATATGAAATCGAACTATCTCTCTGAAGCTTGTTCAGACTCAAACTTCTGATCTATGTTTGTAGCTCACTTTTGGTGTGACTGGCTCTGAATGTAGCTTGTGACCATATGTTGCATGTTTATCAATGCTGTAGCATCCCACAGAGCTCTGCACTTGCCCAAGGCATCAGCTGGCACAAGACTGTTTTCCTGCAACTGGTTGAACGTGCTGCTTTACTTGTGATCTGTATGGCAAGAATGTGTAGGTGACTTGGTTCAGCAGCCAGGGCTTGATTTATTGCATGTAATTTCAAATGCTCATTTGACCTTGCATCAGAGAGATTGTGGTCATCAAAGGATCTGGAGGATTGAGGGTGAGAGATCAAAATAGCAGCGAACAGGGGATGTGTAATACTTCAACACAGCTGTATTCTTAAAGGGCCCTGGGATACATCCTTTGTAATGGGTGGTCCTATGTCTCCTTGAATGCTGGGCCATGGAGCACGGCCAGTTGATGAGCCTGCCTAGTGCTGAGAGTAACCCTCCTGCCTGGGAAGTCTTGCTCTGAAACAATATGGGATTGCCAGCCAGACTATGGTTATTATATTACTGCTGACAGCCCTGTTTATGACCAGGGCACGTGCTGACACATGCAGTCCTAAGGTATATACATACTGTCCTTGCCTCGAAGAAGCTGAATGGTGTAAAAAGCGGTGTATTCTCCACAGTGCAGTGCTGCAGATATGGTTGGGGAAGCTGCTGGCTGTCAGCTTGGCCAAAGCCGTTGTGACAGGGACAGAACTGCTCTGTGACTGAAGGTTACACCACACTGCTTCTTGACAAAGCCTCTATTTATATGTTGCCTTCACTCCATTTTTGGTCCAGAGCCTAAATATATAGAATGAAATGGTCTGTTTTCATTGTGTGGTGTTGGTTGTTTTGTTTTAATAAAGTAAATGTTAGGAATATTCTTAGCTAATTCTGCCAACCTTTCCATTACTGCAGTCTATTTCCAGAGGCTTTGAACTTCACAAGAACAACAACAACAAAGGCAACAAAAAAAGAGGATTCTCTTGTTGGGGACTTGGCACAGAGGGTTTGGATGGAGCAGGCTACAACAGAAGTCTCCCTTCTTTTCATGCTTCATGCTTAAATAGAAAGAGGTAAAATGCCCTCAGAGTGCCATTCCTTTAATTAGTGTTAATAAGTTGCTATACAAGGAATGACTGTCTTGGATCACAACAGGCAGCAGCAAATTCTAAAGCTTCATGTTAACTTTTGTGTGGTGAATCTTGCTAAGGGAAATGGTGGAGAGAAAAGAGGACTGTTTTGCAGACTTTTGAGAGCTCCTGTTTACTGACGAGCTGTGTATCATGCCCAAAGAGGCCTTACTCACCCACACAGCTGTCGTAGCTTCATCTTGGTATCACTTTGTTTGCAGCCACCCTACTGGGAGCTGGCAGGCTGTGGTCATGCCACACTGGGGCACCGGGACTTCCATTTCCACTTGCTTTGAAGCAGGTGGAGACATTGTGCAGCAAAGGCTGCTTTCTGCTCTGGGAATGACTGATTTCTCATTGTCATTGCTACAGTACTAACTGGGATCATTCCTAGTTACATACATGTGTTTATTTATGATTATTTTTGGTGGGATGGATTCCACTGACCATTGTGTGCAGTTCCTATCGTATTTTAGCTCCCTGTTTTGCTTGAAAAGCTGTGCTGGAGCTTTGCTACTTTAATGACTGGGGTTTTTTTTACAAGCCTCAGTGGAATCATGGCCCCTACAGGGTTTTTTTTCTTTTTTTTTTCTCCCCCCCCCCTTTTTTTTTTTTTTTTTTTTAGTTTCTGTCCTAGTATATTCTTTTATCCTTGATGTATTTACTTTTCTTCTGTGGTGCTTGCTGTCAGTAAATGTATCATGAAGGAATTATATTTTCTTCCAGCCTTTTTTTAGCTTTTCTAAATAAGTTGTTTCATAAGTCTTCTTTCACAATGTTGTCCTACCTCGTAAGTTACTCCTGTGCACCCATTCCCTGCAACAGCTCCAAGTTAAATCAATTTTCTTGAACTTGATGGCTGAAGTGACACACAGCCCTACCAGTAAGGTCTCACCATGCAAGGAGAGTACTGCTTCTTCGTGTCTCTGAAAGTACTTTCTTGATGAGTTTTAGTCTTCTGATTTGCCTCTCCCTTGGCTGCTTCACACTGTGAATGACTTGATGCATCCAGGTCTCTCTTCCTTTGGCATTCTCCCTGTGATAAGCTGCCCTCTGTAGGAGTAGTATTTGTTAGTTCTCATACACACATGCTCTGTTTTTTGAATTGTGTTTCTCTTCTGGTCTTCAAGGCTTTGCAGCTTTTCTATGTCATTTCCTAATCTTCCTTTATATTGCTGCTTTCCAGCTTGCTTTCCTTGGCATCACACTTTCAGGTTTCTCCCGAGGGATTTTGGATGGTAACTATGCAATTGGGTCAGTGCCTGACAGACTGCTTTGTAACTTGCTTTCAGCTTTCACTTCCCTTCTCACTGTACTGTCCTGTCCTTTTCAGACACATCCCTCTTCACTTAACATGGGAGTCATGGAGTACAAGCTTAGTTATCAGAGGTGACCCTACTAAAATAGACAAGACAACATAATGAATATAACCTACTTAAGAACCAAATGTCTTGTTGAAGGAAGACATCAGAGTGGGGATTTGTTTGCTTCAGTGGAGGCAATACAGGTTTTGGCTCTGTCAGGTAGCCTGTCTGTCTTCCAGCTGCTACTGCAGGTATATGTGAGCCTCCTATAGGCTTGTGCCACATCTGTCAGCTTGGCTAAGGGTCAGGGATGCCTTAGCACCCCAACAGCATGATGTCCCTGTGTCTCTGAAACTGAATCACTCCGAGATACTGTAGCACAAACTGGCAAACCTCTCCTGCTTTTTATTGTGTTCTGCTGATCTCCTGCTTGTTCAGCTATGCTGTCTCTCCAGTGGTTTGTAAAGACTTGTGTGTTAATGAGGCCAAGCTAGCAAGTCTATTTCTTGTATTTATTTTCCCCCTTCTTAAATAGAAGTACTGCTTCCTGTCCTCGCATCATTTGGTACTCACTTAACTTGATGGGTGGATTGGAAATTCTTCCTATCCTGTCTTCTTGTACTCCCTGCTTATTTCTTTTATCTTTCTTCCCTTTTTTCCACTTTTTTGAATTTGTATGTACGTTGGTCTGCAGAGAGTGGAAAAAGTCACATTTTCTCAGTTTCTGCTTTGTTTCTGTTGCTGACATGGTAACTCTTTCCTGTGCTCATTCCATCACTCACCCTGCCTTTACCATGGTGTTTACCATTGTTTTGGAAAACTGGTCTGGGGTTGTCTCATTATATTTGCAGTCAAATTCACTTTGATACCAGCTTCTAAAAATCTGCCTCAAGCTGTGCCTGGGTGAAATGTTGCATTTATCTTCTCTCCTTCAGTTTGTCTGTGTCACTTGGTGAGCTGCTTGGGTAAAGAAAGAATGGTGAGGGAGCTAGAGGAGCCCTTTCAAGTTAATGTGTAGGCTCTGGTAACCAAGGAAGATCATGTAACTCTTCTTCTGAACAGCTGAGTGTTATCTACTATCAAAAGGCAGAAGTTTCTGACTGGAAGATTTTCTTAGAGTGAACTTTTAAGCTGAGCATGCAAACTCTCTGTGTGACCATTAATAAGATTTCTGTGCCAAAATAATAAGCCTTCTCCTTCTCAGACTAGTCCTCCAAACAAATACAGGAAATTGTGGGAATCCTAAATCTAATAGTGTACTGGTCCCTGCAGTTGAGATCAAGGCAGATTTCACTGTGTGGCTGCCTCGTGATATATACTAATTTTCTTAGGAAAATGTTAAAGGTTTATATTACTTAAATACTACTGAGTAACTTCAAGTAACCTGCTCTTCTGGAAATAAATAACAAGTGCAGTAAACCTGATTTCCTTCCAGAAAACTAAAGAGCAATCAAAGTCTGTATTGCTGAGGGTTTTACACATGCACATGTTGTGGTCAGGGCCTGAGGAAGGTGAAGAAGACCTTCCCTGGCAGGGCTGTGAGAACTTCCCCCTGAAGTCACCCTCCCTTGGCCATAGGAGGAAACCTGTTGACACATGTGCACAGAGTGGGGGGAAGGAGTAATGAGAAGGCCACATGTAATGCATGACTCAGTGAAGTGTCAGTACCGAAACTGAAACCTCAAGGCAAGAGGACACCATGTGAGGAGCAGAGGCACTCTGGTGCTCCTTGACATGAAGCAGCTTCTGATGCTTCTTCAGGAAGGAAAGAAAGTGAAGTTTTGCAGCTCTGTCCAGAGGAACCGCAAAGGGAAAAAATTAAGATGTAGAGGAGGAGGGCAAAGCAGGGGGAAGTGCTTTAATAGCTGTGGGTACACAAGTTTGAACACTTGAGTTTCTCAGGAAAATATTTGTCTTACACCAGTTGTAGTGCTTTTGCAGTCCTTCTTTGTTCCTGAAGTTGTTTACCCAAAAGAGAATTTTTTTTAGGATCCTTGTACTGACAATTGTAGATATAAGCAAAGTGTGTTAACAGCATCTGCAGCTCAATGGAGTTCGGTGCCAATGTTGGGCAGATGGTGAACAGAGTTCAGTCAAGTCAAGGAGTTTTGCCACAGCAGCTCAGCCACATCGTGGGCTAGTGTGGTCAGGGGTGGAGGCTTTAGGGTGTTGAGGAGATAGCAAAAATAACCCTGGCTTAGGGGCGATAAAGAGCCAGGAGTCAGCTGAGTGCGGGGAGGAATGGCAGAGGGCTGAGGAGGAGCAGAGGTGCAGCCTTGTTGGCAAAGGCACCTGAGGAAGGGCTGGGAACCCCTTCCTTGGGAGATCCCCAGAGTGCATGGAGAGACCTTTGGCTGGTGACAGGGTGTTTGTGCCGGGGGGAGGCTAGATCTATGGAGGTGCTGTGGGGAGAAAGTATCTTGATCCTGTTTAGTGGAATAGTCCTGGTTTCTTCGTGATATTACTTCATCTCACCCTATTTCTGGTAATTTAGGAGGTCTTCCTCTTCCAGATGTAAGATAACAAAAGAGCGCTGGGCTGTGACTATTCTGGGAGTCCAGAATTAGCTGGCTGCAGCTTCTGTGTGGTCATACAAGGGCTTAATATTTAAACAACAGCTTATTATAAAAATAACATGTTTTCTAGACTCTAAAACACAAAGTGTTGATGACTGGGGATGTCCCTTTTAAGAAGGGATGGGAGAGAGAGATGAGGAAGATAAATGAAGTTGAAGAGCAGCTCCCTTCCCATCAGTCCAGGTGCTACTGTTTTCTTCTGAACATCTATCCTTCCTCTTTCTTTCCCGTGTTGACCAGAAAGGGATGCTTTGCCTGATGCTCCCTTCTCCTGCTCTTCATCTGTGCAGAGAAAAAACATATGTGAAGAAGCAGGTTGGATGGGGGCATGGAGGAAGAGGAGTGTAGCATAGAAAGCTTCAGTATTTTTATTCACATAACTGTTCTGGGGAAAGTGGCCTACATACATCTGCTTTGATCTATCAAAATCATCTGCTACTTTTCTAAAGGAATGTCACTTAAAAAGGGAAGTGACAGTTGTGGTCTCTTTAATCAACCTCTCACCACTTGTGGCATCATCTTAGATGAAAGCAGAATTGCTTTCTCTTCAAATTCTAGTCCAGAATTCTACTTTTCTCAGTATTCTGACTCCATAGCATAACTCCCAGAACAAAGGGATTCACTAGTTATAAAGATATTCTTTTCCATTAGCAAGTGTGGAACCACTTCTTTTTCTGATTGGATTAAAAAATGAGACCTCTGTACCTGAAGACCACAGTTATTTTATTAAAAGTGAGGGGAGAAGGGCAGTAGGACTTGGCAGATGTCTTTGGCAGAAAATAAATTAATCAAGACAAAAAGCCCAAACCCTGCTTGATTCAGACTCCTAAACTAAAGGTACAAGTATGAAAAAAATGGATTTCGGATCTCTTGACAAGGTGTAGAAAGAAGAGTGAAAGTTCCACAACCTGCAGTGTCTGTTTTCATCCTTTCCTTAAAACATGTTTATGATTAAAGTGACACATGAACTCATCTACCAACTCTCCTGCAACCCCATTTGTTTGTTTGGTTGGTTTGGATTTTTTTAAGCAATAATCAACCACATACCTGGCAGCCTTGTCCATTAGACATCCAGAAATTCCAGATGAATGGCTCCACATTACATGTGCAGCAAGTCCAACTTGTTCTGAATGCACTGAACTTCCTATGCATGTGTGAATGAAATGTGCATGGATGATAAGCCACTGCATTTAGGACATGCAAGTGTCAGCAGCTTTTAGCATCAGACCTGTCCTTTTCCCTCTTCTGCCCTTGAAAAAGAGGGAAGAACCTGTTCATTTTTGAAGTCTTTAAAGAGCCACCATGCCAATCCATATTTCTGAATGAAAGGAGTGATTTTGTGTTTCAACTCAAGTAAAATAAGCAGTGAGACTCTTTGGTCTTGTCAGCTATTAAAAATGCTTACAAATCCTTTATGTTATATCGTAATAGTGGGTGATAATATTGATTATGTGGGATTAAGGGTCAGAAATCACATCTGAAGGAATTTAGACTTTGGGGAAGGGGAGAGGTGAGGGAAACTGATTTTGTCCACTTTTAAACTAGAGTTTGTAGAAGACAAACCTGAGAAGGCAAATCTTGTTGCTTGTTGGTGTGGTCGGGATTTTTACTTGTCATGTCCACCCTCCCCCCAGCTTTGTAATTAAGTCTCTACCTTAATGGATGTGATAATGCTCTGCTCCTTCCTAAAATGTATGCTATAGAGCCCAGGGAGATTAAATATATTTAAGGAGAGACTGATAAGGATCTTCCAGAAGGTACATGATTCATTTTAAAGCCTTCATCTTTACTTCCAGTGCCCAGAAGTAAAGCAGTAAATGCACAAACATAATTTAATAGGATACGTGCATAGTTTCCGTCACACAGATCTTGCAGCAAATGATTTGTCTGCGCATTGCGTTAACTTGGTTAACTTTGCCTGAGTCAGTCTAAGGAGAGCTCAGCTTTCCTTTCCCCCAGTGGAGCTGTGCAGACAGTAAGCACAGAGGGACAGTGACAAGCAGCTGTCTTCAGCCTGCAGAGCTGTTTGTGAAGTGAACATCTCTCTCCAGTGTAATGAGTGATATCTGACTGTTGTACCTGGGGCTTACCTGCGCTGCCAGGCACTTCCTGCACACTCCAGGAATTTTCCACGGCAGCTTCAGCACCTCAGTTGGTTTGCAGAGGAGAGGGAGGAAAAAACCATTCAGTGTTTGAAAGTCCTGTGTGATAACAAGTTAAATTACACTCATAAAAAATAAAGCAGTGTACTCAACAAAGTCTACTGCAGCCATGGGGCATACAAACTAGTCCCAGACATTAGCTTCGTTACCACATTTTAGGGCCTTCCTTGGTTTGGTCAAAGACTTGAATAAACATTTAAAGGCTTCTGCCCCTCCCTACCCCGCTGGGAACTGGAATTACCCAGACAAAATCCACTTCTGTAACAGTGGGGTTATGCTGAAGTTTCATGTTTGTAAGATAACATTAAACCAAATCTTACTTTGTAAAACCAGCTGTCCTATGGTTGGCTACTTTGTTTGAAGCAGAAGATGAAGAAGAACAAAATTTGTCTCCCTGATGCAAAATCATGATCTTTGAGCTTTTAATGTATAGATATATGTGTCCTTCCTTTTCTAAGTTGCTTTCTTCCCTTTGCCAAACCTTCTTTTGAAGACTAATTTGTTTTTACCTTCCTATGTCTCCGTCCTGCCCTTTTTCCTCTCCTTAGGTGGTTTCTTGCAATGTTGTGGGAGATTGCATTAAATTTGTTGTCACTGTCTCACATACTTCACCCGAGGCTGCAGAAGGTCAGTCCTACAGTGTGAAACTGTCTCCACTTCACTTGCAGGTAAAGTGTTAAGTGTTGTTTTCTCTCCTCTTCCTTTTGTTACATCTCATCCCACATCTGAGATGAACCTTCTGATTGCAAAATGCATACAAACTCATGTTAACTCTGGTGAAACATTTATAATATTACAGTTTTCTTCTGAGACAAGTGATAAATTAATAAATTAAGCTGTCTCTTTAAGAGACTGTGGATAAGTAACACATTGGGTAGACTACTTGGATGTACAGAATAACAATACCATTTTTTGACTGGCATGCGCTCTCAAAGCTGAAACAACTTCTGCCTTCTTAGACTGTCACATTGAATTTACTTACTCAGAAACTGGTGTCATTCTTCCTTTGTCGAGTCTTAGTGTGGAGCTAGACCTACAATTTCTTTGCAGAACAGAACACTCTCCAATAACTGCTTTCCTGTCTGCAGCTTCAGCTCTGTGTGAAAGACAAAGGAGAAGATGTCAAAGTTGAATGGTTCCTTATTAACATCAATGAAACCAACTTTGAAATCCAGCCAACAGTGCAGGAGGTCAGTCAGTAAGTTTTATTTGTTGTAATGACAGAGAAGATTGGTCTCCATCTCTTCAACACAAAACCCAGCCTAATGCTTTAGGATAGCAGTAGAAGTGTCTAGTGCTAAGATACCAGGTGAGGCTGGACGAGCTGAAGCAAAAACACCCATTTCTTTTTGCTGGCTGCCTTTGGTAGGAGCGTGGAGAAGTTACCTGTCAGCAGTGCAGTCTTAAGCTGCTTCAGTGACATCTGCCATGGCTCATCCATCAAAACCCTCTATCTCTGAAATCTAGGAGCATTTGTCAAATTTACTGAAGCATTAAAGATAAATCAAGTCTGTATTTGACAGGCAAATGACTTGGCAAACATTTTTCATCCAAATTCAAAGGTGTGAAAAATGCATATTTCTAAACATGTTTTTTCAGAGCACTTCTAAAATAACAAAAAAACAACCAAAAAAAAAAAAAAAAAACCCACCAAAAAAACCCACCCCAAACAAACAAACAAAAAAACCCCAAACAAACAAACAAACAAAAAAAAAAAACCAAAAAAAACCCCCAACCCACAATTGTAATGATATTCTCATCAAAGTTGCCCTTTCCTTACCTTAAATAAATTCTGAAATTTGGCAAATAGTTCAGAAACAGCTCTGAAAAAATAAAATTATTTTAGGAAATGATGGGTGATCTAAAAATGTCCTGACTTTTGCGTGCACCTTATCTTGGTATACAAACGCTGACTCATTGGAGTTTATTTATTGGGACATCCCCTGAAAGAATTTTTTCATGACTGAGACCTCTCTTCTGCCTTTGACCCTTTTCAATTACACTTCTTTTGGCACAAATGTGGTGACTTAAGGTTTTCTTTGCAATACCTGCTGGTGTTTTGTGGATGTGAGCAAGGATGGATAAAGATGGGTTTATTGTCTTGTAGAGTTGCTTCTAAAGACCTGTACCGAGTGACCTAGAATTATAACGATTTATTACCACAGTTTTTGTACACAAAAATGTGAAACTCATAACTAAAGATGGAGAAGTCTTTTGAAGTGTGTTTTAATGTAGATTTTACTGTGCATGTGTAGCAGTGTAAATGACCTTTACACGTTAGGGTGGCATGCTGATTATCCACATATTGAACAGTCATTAAGTACTTACTGGCAAAGGCAGGTGACTCTGGTACAGTCACTGGACTTCACAACCTGTTTGTTGACAGATGCCTATGTCCAGAGTTGCAAAGGAATAGTAACTTGCTTGGCTTTTTAAAATGAGCCTATTAAGTTCTTAATAGCTAAGGGCTTTATTTTCACTTTGAATTTTCTACCAGCACTTAGGGAAGAAAGGATACAGTAAACAAAGACCCAAAACCTGTGAGCAGCCTATACCTTGGAAATTGTTTCAGTTCCTAAACTTAAAAGTCAGCTTTTGTGTCTTGTTTATTTTCCTCTTTTGGAAGCAATATAGTCTGTACAAATAAATGCCTTTAATTGCTTGTGAGTATTTACACAGTGGCTTTTATCATGAGTCAGACAAGGTGGGTATATTAACCTATTTTCTGTTGATAATAGCTGAGTGAACCTGAGTTACATTTGGCAACCTGTCTGACTGGCAGGGCTTGGGTTTGCATGCAGTTGTGCTACTGTGACTTCATGTGCTGGTGTGCCCCAAGCTGGCCATGGTAGGCAGCTGTGCACCCCTAGCCATGTTGTCAACATGTCAAACCATGTTGTCTTAAGCCTTTGTGGTTGGCAGTTAAAGCCATTATGGCTTGCCTTAGAGGGTGTTGTGATAGAGCATTACTTGCCATGTTAGGCTGACAGGAGGCCCTTGAACCAAACAGCTTTTCACATATCTATGGAAAAATCAGAAAACACCTATGAGTAGAAGTCCAGTGACTGTTGTTGCAGTTAAGTAACAAATGTCAGATTAGGTTGATGGCAAAGTGAGAGGCAGCTGGGATTTTATAATTTGACAGTGTTATTTATAAAACAATGTTTAGCTAAGGGCAGGGAAGGGAAATTACCTCCAAAACATGGAAAACTAACCATGATTTATCTGCTTGTTTATATAAGTAATGACATTACTGAACAGCCTAATTTACTTCAATATTTTTTAAAACTAAAAGAGTGCCATTAGCAAGTTGCAGAAATGTGCCACTTACTCTTTCCTCAGCAGTTGCTTGAGGGAGCACGGTGAACAAAGCAGAGTTTCTGTGGGACTGGTCAATGCTGTTCTAATTTTTAAACCGTAGTGACCTGTCATCAAAGAGAGATTAGGTAAGAAGGCAGTGAAACAGGATTTCTGTACACAGCATTCCTGGGATTTTTATGAAACATCCTAAATGTTTCTGTAACACTTGGGTAATTGGTAAAGGGCTGTTACTCCAAATCTGTTTGACATGATGTGTACCCTGAGGAGTGCAAAAGTCATTGCATGATCACTCTCCTTCCACCTAAGAATGGACCAAGGCTTTTGAAATGACAGTTTCCCTCTCGTGCTGAAAGCGCTCCGTAGTGGAGGAGCACAGTGCAGGGTGATAGAGCAAAGCCTGTGCTTTGCTGTGCTTGCAGAGATGCAGTTGTTTGAGACTTGAGCTTTTACTGCCTCACAGCTTCATTGTGCTGTGCAGCTGTAACCAGCACTGGTCACGTAGCGCTGGAATCTGGTGGTGCACAGCCTTAGTGTTATCAAGGCAGTCGACAAGCATTAGGCCTTCAGTCCTCTGCTTGATCTTCCTGCTGGTGCAAATTGGGTGTGTTATCATTGTGCCTTGTCTTTGCAGCAGGGCCTTGTTTGTTGGCCATGGCATACTGGCTGTAGGCATAGTCCCATCAGACAGCAGCATGCAGAAGGACACCTTTTTTCTGCTTTGTGTGATTACTGCGTTCTTCATCTATTCTGTATCTGCATCTAAATGAAATAGTTCTCTTTAAAAGTCCTGATCTGTAATAGTAAAGTCTCTCAGCTGTGGTATAAGGTGAGAAAAAGACAAATGGGTCTTCTGTTGTTTAGGTCAGATCTTTGTCTCTTACTATATATTTTTCTTCAGTAAAGAAACATCACTGAGATTTCTCCTGTGCTACCTTCAGAGCAGTTTGGTATCAGACTGGCCTTCCTGTGATAGCTTAATTTAAAAATCCCCTCCCTGTTGGTAACTGAGCAGAAGAGATTCTGAGGAGCATGACACAGGAACCAGGATTCTCCAGGAGCTCAGGGAGGGCAGGGATGGTTCACCATCTTTATACACCTTACAATTAGTCATGTGAAGCTACATGTGTAAGCAAAATCTGTGGTTTGTTCTGACCCCTCAGAGGCAGTGGGGCTAAGTGCAGATTGGTGTGAGATATTTGAACGGGCAAATGTACAAGTCAGTCCCCCAGAGAAGCACGAATGACAATCTGCCCTTACAGTGCACTTTTCAACAAGGTTGAAGACCTCTGAGAGATGCTATAATACTTTTTTCAGTGCAGCACAGCATTAGCTTCTTCTCAGCTGTTGCAAACTGGCGTAACTCCCATTCAATCAGTGGAACAGTGCTGATCTGCTTATCTGATGACCTGATCTGCCCTCTCAGTGGGGTGCAAAGCAGTACAGAAACTTTAAAACACCATCATAAGATATAAGCTATTAATGACACTTCTGGTTTTGTAACTTCCTGACTCTCAGAACAGCAGGTGACTTTTTCAGTGTATATTTCTATTTTTCCTCTAATGCATAAGTAATTATTTGCACAATCTTGTGTTGCACGTTGTAATTGGCAACAGAAATCATGTCTCTGACAATGTTTGATTGCTTTGTTGGTTTAGATATACCAAATTAATTTTTGACTTAACTTCTTCCTTCTGAGTTTTGAGAAGCCTGACTGATTGTTTTCTCTTAGGGGCAGAGAGCAGGGACATGTGCAATATCTGAAACACTCGGAGATGTTTTGAAGAACCTCTTTAGCTCAGTTTCTCCATCTGTACTGTTGAGTACAAGGCCTACAGATATAAAGGAGGTTCAGGTAAGTTTTATTCCTACCTAAACCTTTTGAGAAGTGCCCTTCTGCTTGTTTCTTTTTATGATATGTTCTTGACTCACAAATGACGAAGTTTAACACCATTCAGTGATCAGAAACAACTGGAACACGTCTTTTAAAACAACACAGCCTTTGGCAGTGAAGGTTTTGTGATCCTAACTCCTGTGTGGCTGTCTGTTGATGATACACCCCCCCACATATCTGCTTCTCTATATCAGCATGACAGAACTATTTGGTTTTTGTATATGTGCTTGTTATATGCCTCTTGTTTTGCTTGCTTCTCACAGAATGTACAGAACATAAGCCTTCTCCCTCAGGGCACTAGTCCTCCTAAACCTCCAAGGGCTCATGAACTCAAACTGCTGGTGAAGAACATCGCAGTAAACCGAACTGATCACAGTGCTGCAGGTAACGTAGTCCATGTGATGCTGCTTGTTTTCCACAAGGGTTGGGTTTTTTTCTCCTTTTTGGCTGAAATAATTTGGAAGTTCTGGGTTACAGTCTTGTCTCAGAAGAAGGTGTAAGAAATTGCTGTACTATGAGACGCAGATGTAGTCATGCTTGTACAAAATGTACATGTTTTGATGTATTTGAGTATTTAAACATCTTCATATTCTTGTAAACCAATACATAATTCTTGAAAACAAATTGAAATGAGCATATTTCTCAAGCTGGTTGATTATTTTCTGAATTTTAATGTTAGTTTCTGAAAGTTACCACTTTCAGTGTACCCAAGAAGACGGGCTGAAATCCAGCTCTCCATTAACTGTTAGGAATGACACTTATTTGGTTTTGTATTAGTTTATTTTTTCAGCTGCTTTTTTTTTTTTTTTTTTTTTTTTTTTTTAATTTTGAGCAGTTTGCTGATTTATCTAAAACTCTCCTCCTCTGTGTAAACTCTTCTTCACGGTGGTGTTTTGCCATCAGGGAACCTCTGTGGGGAGGGGAGGGAGTACCTCTTGCAAGTGGAGAATGAAACCAGAATGGAAGTCACTGCCTAGTGAAGCTGCAGTGTTGGTTTTGGAAAGAATCACTGAGCTGGTCTCACAAGTATTCAGACTTGTGAGTATTCAGTGCCTCCCGTCACTGATTGAGGCATGAGCAAGCATATTTCAGATTTTGTCAGCGGAAATACAAATTTGAGGCTCTGTTATTTATGGTCACTTACAATTCTGTAACACTCTTTAATGGAAGCTTATAGCTGCTAAATTGGGCAAGGCACTAGTTTTGGATAAATATATCCTACTTGCTATACTTTTTTTTCATTTAGATGTAATAAGATTCTGCCCTAGACTCTTGCATAATGTGGCTCTGCTTATTGTGTTTGGAAATGATTCCCTTAAAATTTTCTGCAGACTGTTTTTCTTTAAAAAACAGATTACTTTTAAAGCAATTCTGGAACTCTTTGCAGTGAAGCGTCCTATATGAGTAAAACTGTGCTGGAAACTGTAGATTGCGGGAAAACTCATTCAGAATTTGTTATTACTCTACAATTTTGTACTGCAAGCTGAACTTTTAAAAGAGCAGATAATTTTGGCTGCCTTTAAAACTCATGAGATGAGATACTTTTATGTACATATGGTGTGTGCAAAGGGAGATTCATCTTATGGGAAACATCTCTGTCCCCTTCTTGAAAATGAGACGAAAATTAATGTGCTTTACTTTGGGAACCCAGATATTGAGAGGCAAAATTACCATTTGTTGTTCTAATAGGAGATGGAGGGAATTTTGTTAGTTCACTAGCACCTGTGGGAGTGTAAACACTTTGGAACTAAGCATGAGGAATAAAGCTTCATAGTGGGGTTTACCTGGTACACTCCAAATCCAGTGGAAATACTGCACAACTGGGAAGTTGTTGGCTTCTGGACATAGCTTGCTGCCTTTAATTATTGTTCCCTTGCCTTTCTATGGCCTCGTTTTGCAGCAGTAATTAATTGCCGTGTTGCAATGCTGAGACTCAATAAGAGTATGCAATATTGCAGGCTAACCTGCATAGATAGAGAGTTGGGGAGGGGCTGTTTGTCTCTCTTGATCATTACCATCCTACAAATCATGGATGCTAACATGGTTTCTAGGATCTTAGGACTTTCCTGTAGATGTGTTAGTTCAGCTGGTGAATAACCAGTAGCAGAACTGGCCTCTGCTTATGGGCTGTGCCCATTTTTATCTCCTTAGACTGTGTATGTAAACAAAGATTATCCTAGATTTAGTATGGTGTGGTCCACAGCGTATTATCTAAGGCCAAAGTGATTTCTCTGTTAAGGAAAAATTTATTAGTTTTGTACCCCAGGGTGTGTGGGTCAGAAATGCTGAAGTAGCTTGTTCAGTATCAGTCAGTCGGTGGATCCCATGTAATTTCAGGCAGAGCTATACAAGCATTTCTGCCCCAGGCTGTTGAGCACTGCTGGCATCAAGAGCAGGCTGCAGAGGCATATGGCCGGGCTAACAGAAAACCATCCCAGGTTCATTAGCTCAGGCTCAGCTTGCTGTGAAAGAAGCTAAACTACTTACTCCAGGGTTAGCCTGGATCCCAAATAAGCTGTGTGTTCAGAGTGTTCTGTCTCCTCTAATAACCTTGCCTGTCCCAAGCTGCTTCTGTGCCTGAGATAGGGCTCATTTCACAGCCCTGATGCACCACCAGAGGACAATTGAGAGCTGATGATAGTAAATATAAATCTAGATTCTCCTGGAGAACTGGAAATAGCATATCTTTTGTTTGCATTGCACGCAGTCAATACTGAGATTTTTGCCACTTTCCTTGATATTTTGGAACGCTGGGACTGAAACGATATCTGATACTGTGAAAACCACACAAAATAAATCATTGTAAGAGAAATACATTGTGCAAACTATTTCCCCTCGAAGCAGCAATGTAACTACTCTAAAATGTCAATTTGCCATTCTATCAGATTCCACAATCAGTGTAGAGAGAATTCTGCACCAGCACTCCAAAATGCCATGAACTTGTTAAAAATCACAGTCCACAAAGGCATTGTTAATGAACGCTACTGTCACCATTCACTCGCTAGCAGAAAAAACTTGCTTTGATGTCCAAAGAAACCGCTGTCACTGTGGCCAGCAGGAACTTTGAAAACTTCTGCTTTTTTAAAGAAGCTGAAAGCAACTTAACTCCCTCCCCACCTTGCACCCACGTTGCCTCCTCCTTGCTGTTCATTCTGCCTCCCCATACTTTTTGATCTTTTTAAGCCTGTGCTTTTTTGCTTCATGCCAGAATTTAAATGGGGTTTTCATGTTTCACACTGTGCAGTCTCAACCAGTGCCATTAATGTAGCTGGTATACAAACTAAGAGAAGAAATTTATTCTGGGGGAGGGTAAGGAAGTGTTTGCAATGGTCTGTTCAAAAGCATAGTATGTAAGTAAGGGGGTTCTTCACTTTCTTTGCAGTAACTGCCTCCTGATGATGGAATATTAATAACTGGATATTGATTTTTCTTGCCCTTACAGGCAGCACAAACCTTGCATGTATAGTTCAGTTGAATGACCCTATGCAGAAGTTTTCCAGCTCTGTAGCCAAAAATGCTGCAAATCCCTTTTGGAAGGAAGAGTTTATCTTGTAAGTAACTTAACCTACTGAGAATACTTTTGTAGTAAAGCATCTGTTTTTACTTCAACTACGTGAGTTTTTTGAGGGAAGAATGGCATTTTGAAATATGTCCAGTTGGGTGGCCTCAGAGAAGTCTGGAGCTGGTAGGGACATCAGGATATCTAATTACCCTCTGCATGGATATGATATCAAATAGGTCCCTAGAGCTTCCCTGGCAGATATCTGATTCTAGTAGATGACAGCATAACAGGCATAATAAATCACCCCATGCTTTCATACAGTGCCAGAAAAAAAAACCTGTTAGCAGGGTTTAGAAGTCACTTTACCTTGAAAACTGCATTTGAGGAAATGTCATATCTCTCCATTCCCTCTCATGAATGGGAAATGTAAATGTGCAAAATAATTGACCATCTAGAAGAATGGTGGCTGTGATTAAAAAAGGGAATGCAAAACTAACTAGTGGGGGTTTTTTTCTGTAGAATGAAAATGGGAATTTTGGGCAGCCTGCATTGTATTCTGTGATTCACACAGCTTCTGTAAATAAGGTCAAAAGTGAGCAGTTCTAAAACTATTTTCATTTTCACTTTCTAGCAGCAGAGCAGAAATATCTGGTAGCTTCTGTATTGTACTCATTGAGGAAGGGGGGGGACTTACTGATTGGGGGGGGGGGGTCAAAGGGATGTTTCTCTAGTCACTTTAATCACATGCACAAGCAGAAGCAGCTTCCCCAGGGGAATGGGGTGGAGATGTTGTCGTGCAACATACTGCGATACCGCTTTCTGTTTTTTTCTACCAAATTATAAAAGTGAAAGGCACTTCATGGGAGCAGAATCTCAGTTCTTTCTGGAGCTTTCTTCTCCCATCTCTGTTCCATTTCCTCTCTCTCTCTCTCTCCAAATATGTGTTTCAGAGAGGAATGCTGTTTATTTTCACATGACGTTTTTCTTCACTGTCTGATCACAGCCTGGCATCCACAGTGTCTATTCCTTCTCTTGCAAAGCAGAGGCTTAGCTTAGAAAGAACTGAGCCTGTATTCAGACCTGTGCCTGTCCATGCTGAGTGCTCCCTTTCTCAAGCAGTGATGGGCACTTCTGCATGCTCCTCCTCAATGTGAAGGAAGAGTGAGTGTGAAATGCATGGAACTTTTTTTGTCTTCTCATCACAGTCTGCTGCTCTGTGCCTGTGAATGTTGTAGAGCATGCACTGCAGAAACAAGAGACCTGAGGCTAAAAGCAACGAGGGCTGCTTGATTTGAAGGAAGGCATCAGGATCAGTCATCACAAGTTGTACGGAACATGGAGAACACTGGATGCCTCTGCATGTGTGCAGGGCTGGAGATAATTAGAAGTCACTATAGTCAGCAAATAAAAACTAATGTAGAGCAAGACTGAAAGGCCTCACCTTTTTTATGTGGTCTGATGGAGGTGTGTGCAACTGCTGTTCTCATCCTGATGTCAAGTGGAAAACCAGACAGGAAGCTCTCTTTCTTCAGACATGCACAGTCCAACAACTTGTAAAGTCTGATGTTTGTTACGAGGACCTATAGTTTTTATGGAAAGCCACAGAGCAGACAACATTCTTCTGTGACATTGTGCTGTGTTGCCATCAAGACTTAAAGATTAACATGATGTGGTTTCTTCTCCATGATAAGAGGAGAGGAGAATGCACTTCTGTAGCAGCTTTCTATTCTAGAGTATCTCAAAGTGCTTCAAGCACTGGGTCTGTGAATCACTTCAGCCATCTGTTGGTAGAACCTGTGCTTGGTGTTGCAGAGCAGACATGTTGCCAGTGATTTTGGACAGGAAATTTGTTAGAATAATACCCTTTCCAACTGAAAGTGCAGAGGGAGGGCAGGCAGGATGTGATTAAATTGACTGGAATTTGGCCTTGACACTAGGGATAATACTGGGTTTTCTACAGTGTTGGCTGCTTTTCAGAAGTGCATGAGGTAATCTTGGAGACTTTTACCAATGAGGATTTGGCTGCATACACACAGACACTCCGTGACAACTTTTCTTTCTTCAAAAACAAAATTACCCACCATCTGAAGACCAGTGTACTGTCAGACACTGCTTTAGCTTCATGAGAAGAGCAGCAATTGTACCATCAAAGTACTTCCTTTCAAGTTTTGGAGCTGTAGGAGAGGATAGGAGAAGCAGTGAAAAACTTAAAACCTGTTGCATAGAACATGTCCCACAGCATGTAATGGAGGTGGGATGCCTGAAACCAAGAGTACACCATCCTGAGACGGTGGCGTTATAATACATACATACAGGCCCTCAAAGATTTTGGCAGAACACCTACTTGAGAAGTTTATAAAATCAAGTTTTAGTGGAAGGTTCCTCAGTAGGTACCCAGTTTGCTTCACTGTCTCAAACAGGAGAAAGGTTTTGTATCTATTGTCCGGTCCATCTTAGGAAGTTCCACACATGCCATGGATTCTGTCACACATAAACTAGTTCTTGTTATCTTACAATATCCGTGAGTCTTACTTGCAAAATGCTGTTCTCACACAAGACTGTATCTCTTTTTTATTTGCATCTATACTGCTTTTGCAGGACATTTGACAGGATACCCCACAGCTTTGAATGGCTTGTTAATTGGAGCTCTTGTGGGATCTTGACTTACAAATTTGATCCTGCCTGGAAAAAAATAACTTCTCAGTGTTGTGGTGTAGCAGTCAGACTAGGGACCAACATCAGCTTGAAGGGCAGTGTTTGTCAGCATCTGGGGAGAAGAAAAGCCTCTGGAATGTTAGGCAGTCAGATTTCTGCAACAGTGCTGGAGAGAAGCAAGCAAAGTTTTTTCTTCTATGATCTCTTTAGTCAATCTTACCTGTGGTCTGAAAGATACTACACACACAGTGTGCCAGCAGCCCAGCAGTGCTGCCTGCCTCAGTTAGCAAGCTGTACTCTCTGGCTTCGTGCGGGCCAAGAAAAGTTAGGGTGTTGGCAATCAGAACAAGAAGGGGAAAGACCTAAGTGGGAAGAAAAATCTGCTCACCTGCGAAGACCTAACATAGTTTCATTTACTTCACAGTGAACTAAGTGCCAAATCAAAAGCATTGCAACTGCAAATAGTAGAAGATGGAAAGTTGGATAGTAAGTATTGAAACTAAATTATTTTGCATGATCAGCTCATGAGCCTTGCTAAATGTTGACGTAAGTCCTTTTCTAGTTCTGCACAGATCTATAGCCAAACAAGAAACTGTTGGATTTCTGAACCTGCATTAAAGTGTGGATGTCTTCTGCTGACTTGTCTTGGTAGTGATGTGCCTCAAGAATGGCTCTAGGCAGCCCTCAAGGGAAAAGCAGCTGTGGGAGATCAGCTGAAAATAGCCACCAAACTTGTACAAAATGGACAGCTTGGGGGAAATTTGTAACTTAAGTTTGTGTTTTTAAGCTCTGTAAGCCTGTCCTCAAATGTAGGTCCCAGGGCTGAAATCCATGGAAAATTGCAGAGCTCTTGGGCAATGCTGATTGACCTGGGTTAAGGGCTGTCTGTGTACACACCATTACTTCCATCAGTAATACGGACAGAAGAGAGAATATGCTGTTAATGTGTCTCTGTCCTCCTCTGAGTTAAGGTTACAGAGAAACCTTGAGTTTCTTTCCAGACTGTCAATGTACTGAGTCTCCCATGTGCTGATATCTTAATTTTTCAGCCTTCTAAACTTCTAACAGATCTGATATGAGCAATTTTGGTTTCAAGTTAATCTTTCCTGGTCTTTCTGTGGCTGAAGGGGAGTCATGGGTGTTAATACTAAATCCTTCCTTTTTAAGCCCCAGAGGCTGCCTAGCAATTACCAGATATAAACCACAGTAATTCTGATTATACTGGATTAAATATAAAACATGGGGGCTGAAATATTTTTACTACTTCATTCTGTTGTTGCAGTTTGCAATTGCCTTCAGTGTCAAAAAAAAGCAGCCCTCTGCTGAACTATTGCATTTGATTTATTTGGAGAAGCATTACCTTCCTAGTGGGGGTAAGAGGTATGTTGGTAGGGGTAAGGGTCAGGCTGAGACCAGAGGTCATGTTGGGGTCTTTGCATGAGCTTTGTAAACTTGTTCCAAATACTTCATGACTTGGGCTTCACTGAAGTGATGACAAAACATCATAAATTCTTCTCATATACACTGCATGTCCTTTAGCTGAATTTTGCTGTAGCTGGAAATAGTAACTGTATTTCACCTCTTGGATCCACTTGCTTTTTCTGTCTTACGTCAGGTTTCATGTGTAAAGCAAACAAAAAAAAACACATTACTTTCTGACACTCAGCTATTTATCAGTGTTTTAGTACTGTCAGTTGTATTCAACTTACTTGAGGAAAAAAATAAGTATTGGCTAAAGCTCCTCTTACCCACTGATTAAAAAACAAATGCGCTTTTACTCAGGCTTGGTCAATAATTTATTAGGTAATAATATACTTATTGAAGCCACTGTTAATAAGTAATATAGCCAAGTAGACTGTGTTTGGTTTTTGGTTTTGGGTTACTGTAGTTTTATTTTTTATAATCTAGATACACAAAGTAGTGTTAATACCTTGCTTATGATCTGTGACTATTTCAGGGATTGAGAGGTCAGATGTAGGCAAATACTCTACAGTGTTTCTCTGATGTGGATGCTGTTTATTTTTAACAACAACAACAAGCTATATATAGTCAGCAAATACATATTGTTTTTTCCATAAAGTTCAGTCTTGCTTGTACCTGAGCATCTTCAGTAATGGGTCTTTCAAACAACACCTGTAATGTTCCACACCCTGCTGAGAGTGTAACTACCAATCTGGTTTCTTGAAGAAAAAGGTCCCAACTGATTATACTGACAATAGTCTTCTCCCTGCCCCCAACCCCCCCAATACCATCTTAGTTACTCTTCTCCCAAAAATTTGAGTAAGAAACTCAAAGCAGAAGCAGTAGTAAGGAGAGATCTGGGTAATGTGAATATAACATAGATCTCTACTTGTCTTTGAAATTCACAGAAAAACAGGATTTCATCTCTTAAAATTGAGCAGTATTTTTGCTAATACTTTGTTCCAGACCAGTGTAGCTAATAAAGTAAGGAGAGAAACAAGAAAACTGCTGAACTTGCACTGAAGTTCAGATTAAGAAAGTGTTCTTACTGCTATACCAGTTTACTAGGAACCCAGAGCATTCTCTGAAATGAAAGATGCAGGTAACTGGTGATAGAGATTGTTCAAGACCCTAACAGTAATATTTCTAGATGTTTTCTTTTTCTCTAAGCATTCTGCATATACAAGAAAAAAAAAAACAAAAAAACAAACAGTTAGAAATAGCGTCAAATAAGTAATGTTTCATGTCTCCTTTCTTTCCTATTGCACAGCATTAGGACAGGCTGAGGCATAGCCATAAAATGGAAAGTGAGCTGCCTGTGTTCCTCTGCTTTCATGTCCTCTTGCCCTTAAACATACCTGACAGCTCAGATGTGCACTGATGGTTTTGATTTTGTTTCTTCTAGGTCCTTTATCCGCAAAGGCGACTGTACCTCTAGACTTGTTCAGGAAACAACCTTCTGGCCAGCAAAGCTTTGCACTGAACAGCAGGGCCAGTGAGAGCAGCCCAGAGCCCGGGCCTAGGCTGGGATCCATTAGTGCAGAGGTACTGCAGCATTTGGATGGTTTTATGGTGGATCTTTTATTTCAGGAAGCACTTGTGAATGCTCATCTTGTACTTTGAACTGTCACTAGCAGCACAGTGCAGTTTATTGCCAAGTTAGAGTAGTGCATTCAGGTTGCAGGGTAACACTTCACACAGTATTTGTGTCTATCAAAAGATGTAGCTGTTTGGCTCTTGAATGTTCCTTAAAATGCTGAAGGAGTATTATCTTGTAATGTTAGTGTCCTTCTTGTTTGACTGTGCTTCTAAGGTGACATTTTTTTGCCCTCCTAGTTCTCTTTTATAGAACCCAGTGAATTAAAGACATGGCAAGTCTCTTCTCCAGTGCCAGCCACTAAAATAGAAAAGGATCGCACTGTGATGCCCTGTGGGACTGTGGTCACTACTGTAACTGCTGTGAAAACCAAACCTCGTCTAGAAGGGAGATCATCTCCACTGAGCACAGGTGAGGAAGCACACTTCCTCCTGTGTTCACTCTGGATTATCTGTGGGGAACAGAAGTTGGGGGGAGGAGTGGGATGTAAGGAAAGGTGCTGTTCTCTGATGTGCTGATGATGGGATGCATTGTTTGACTTTTCAGAAACAGGTTTTTAATTTTCATGAAGCCTTTTTCTTAGGAGCGATTAATGCTCCTTTTAATACATACTTTAAAACTGCATGGTAGAGTGATAATGCAGAACAGCTTCGTTTTGGTGGATGGTTTTCCATGTGACAAAAGTATCTCTCTCTTAAAGTGATTGCCAATGACCGACCATCCTGTGCCTTGATCTGTTTTACAGTCTCTAATAAGGATTGGTGGCATCTTGTGACACAGTTTTTTTTTCAGTGTACCTCTTCAGGAGTAGACTTTCTGATTCTTCTTGGAATAAGCATGGAATTTAAACCTCTATACAGCTCACAAAGTGCTGTATTCTCTTAAGTTGTTAAAGCAGATCTTTTACTTAAGTGGGTGTTGTCTAGTGTATTACAGTAAATGTTTAAAAACAGTAATTTCCTGCACTTCACAGATCTTTTGGGGTCAGGTTACCATACAGAGCATGTGTTGAGAATTTGTATTAAACAACTTTCTCAAACTTTTATGATATGAATGGGCTTTAACATTGGTATAATAAATTCTTACTGTTTTCATAATAAATGTCATGAATAGTTTAAATAATCAAGAAACTTGGTCCTCAGATTCTCCTGTGAAAACTCCAGTTAAAGTAAAGGTGATTGAAAAGGATTTCTCTATTCAAGCTATCCATTCTCATGGTGCTCCAGTCAGCAAAACTTTATCGTCTTCAGATACAGGTAAAGAAAATGTTGAAGGCTGCTAATGAGAATATGTCTCTCTCTGCTGCACATGGGATTAATGTAATACTGTTAAAATAACAGGAAACCCATATGGCTACTGCCTTTCAACAGGCACCAAGATATTTATGTTAGCAAGTACTGTGGTTAGCACATATAACAGTCTTGCAATAGAGGTCTGGTTTTAATTGGTGATTTGAATTACTACTTTAGAATAAATAACAATGAGCTATGGTTTGGATAGGGGAGGTGATTGCAGAAAAGCCCAGCTATCTTTTCTCTTGCTTTTAAATGAAAGATTCCTCCTTTATAAAGGCATTGGGTACACTGCACAAAATGAAAACCCTGTGAAGCTTATCTCTGATGCCACTGCGAAGCCCCCCCTGTCTGAACAGAAGGCACTAGGCTGGATGAATGTATGGAAGACTGAATTCTCTTCCTAGCGCTGCCGCTGGGCTTTTTTGTGTTGATGCAAATACATGATCTTGACATGCCTTTTTTTCCACCTTCTTAAGTCACCTGGGATACAGCTGAAGTGCCTTCAGAATGTCAGGGGGCATTGATAATAACTTTAACTATAAATTTGCTTTGACTGTATTAAACCTGATTTTTGCTCTGGGGAATCTTACCAACTCTAAATCTTCAGTGTATTTTTGAGTCACGCATGTGGTCACCATTAGATCTTTCTGTAATTCTGTATGGATCAGTAATGAAAGATGTGACCTAGTCCAGCCGCAGATGTCACATGATGTAGTCTGGTTTGCTTTGTACAGATTTGAGTGCAGATGGGACAATCTGGAGATAGATGATCTAACCTGCTTCTGGAAACAGTCAGAGGGCTTTCTGAGAGAGAGAAATGTATTGGCCAAAAGAAAGAAATCCGAGGAAGAGCATAAACTGATAACCATGAATAGCTGTAATAGCACCTGAATCTTTCCCTACCTCTAGACTAAGAAGTACTCTGATACTCTGAAGCAGGATGGTATTACTAAGCCAATTTGGAAAATGGTAAGATAGTGATAGACTGGTGAGAAACTCTCATAACTGCTGATGATATTAAAGATACAGAGCACTTACTGGAAAACTAATCTGAAGATACTTTAGAGCACATCAATATGGACAGTGTTTCTTTTTTTTTATGGGAGTGCAGGGGAATTTCTATGAAATGTTTATACAATACATCTGGAAGAATTACTCATTAGAGCAAAAGTTTCAGCCAAATGAAAGAAATAGAAAGGAGCATTTGGTATGGCAGTAACTTAGGTAATACCTATTACAAACATCATGCCAAAATAGCAACAAGAACTATGGAAAAGGTGCTGTGGCTGTGACTTAGTTCTAAGTGATGACAACAATAAGAATTAGTAAGTGCTCCTGATTCAGTCCTGGATGCTCTCAGCTGTTCCTGGGGGCTTTGCAGTGGCAAGGGAGATGGACAAGTCGGGGTTTATAACAAGTGTGCAGACATGCACAGGCAGGCATACCCCTTGTGCACACATACTCTTAAGTTCCAGAAGTATCTGAGATACTTGGTGCAGCATAATTACTCAGGCCTCATCTTCTACTGTATTAATGTCACAGTGACAAAAGACACTGCTCAGTTTAATTAAATCTAGTGCTATTCCTGCCCATATTCCATCGTAGTTAAAACTCTTTTCTAATAGAAAAACCCACTTCAAACAATTAAATGGGTGGGGGGGAGGTGTTTCATTAACTTTCTTAGCCTTGTTTGTTCCTTGATGAATTTGATTAGCATGTATTTGCTGTGCCCAAACTACTTTCATACTAGGTGGCAGAAATGGCCATGCTTAAAAATAAACTTGTGTTTGTCATTAAGCAGCATTTTAGAAAGCAGGGTTTTTTTATTCCTCTGCAATGTTTGGAGGGGAAAAAGGGGTACACTTTACAGGCTTTGGAGGCGGCTGATAAAGAGTAGAGTGACTGCTGCTTTGCCTTCCCCATCCTATCATAGTGCCAAAGCAAAAGGAGCAAAATAGATACATGAAGTAGTACCAACGTGCCAGCTTTGTACCATGGCTCTTCATGAGTATGATACCTGATGCTCTACCCACTGCATCTGGATTATTGTCACCACAGTGTTGCAATGCACTGAAATAGTTGGGTGTCTTGTCTAGTCTTCCAAAACCTCCTGTGTGCTCAGGGCAAGGGTTTGTAGCTGCAGTGTAGGTACTTTTTCTCAAAAGAATGGGTTACAGAAGAGAAAGACCAGACCCAGTAGCTGGGTGGCATATTGGAAGATGTTTTGCTGTGTCTGGTGTTTATACCATTTCTGCTAACTTCTTTGAATTTTAAGTCAAGAACAAACTCTACCTCTCTTTGCTCTCTGTTTTTTCCTGCTTTTCTTTCTTCCCTCTGAAATAATGGTTTCTTTTCAGAACTGCTGGTACTGAATGGCACTGATCCTGTTGCAGAAGCAGCCATTCGGCAGTTAAGTGAGTCTGCAAAGCAGAAGCTGAAGTCTCCTAGGAAGAAAAGCACCATTATCATATCAGGGGTATCCAAGGTAGAGCAGAAAATAACACTTGTGTTTAATGCTTAGCACCGTAAAGTGCTCCACTGGCTGTGACATTAACTTAGCATGCATTGTGCTGTCACTCATCCATCAGTCCCTGCAGGATCTAGGTCTGTGTGACAGTTTGTTTCAGTAACTGTTTCAAGTTAAGCCAAACCAGGGTGGGTTTGTTGGGGAGGGTGTTGGTTTTTGATTGTTAGCTTTCACAGCCTGCCTAAAAATGTATGTATCCGTGGATAGGAGTGGGATGATTAGGGATTTGGGAAAATTAATTTAGATGAGAACAAAGGATAATTAGTCCTTCTCTGTGTTTTTCCCATGGAGGGAAGATGCACAGAAGAAGTATGAAAGATTTTTCTAAATTTTTCAAAACTGTTAAACAAAACCCTTGGAAAAATCTCCTGGTCTTCTGGGCTCTGTTCCAGAGGAAGGACAAACACAAGACTGTTTCTCCCAAGGCATATAGCATTACTCCAGACTTCCTTCATCTACTGCCTCAGTGTCCCATCTGATCTTTGGTACCTCCCTGTAGTACTTTCCCTTCAGGCTGCTGTATGGACATTTGATGTCAAGTCTTGCTGTTATACACTGGACCCCTAAAGACCTCCGAGTGACAACTGAGTTAGGGGGCATGGATCCCCTTGTGATTGCTGTGCTGTGCCAAGGGAGCTAACACAGTGATGGATGCATCTGCTTGGGAAATAGGGGAACTGGGACTGCATGTATTTATATTTAGCAGATACAGATGCCAAGAAGTCCTTCTACAAGATGAAACACTTTTTGGTGTTTACTTTCTTTAAGAAACCCCAGAAGATTATTGTCTCTGCATGCTGATACTTCATTACAGCAGCACATATAGTAAAGAATCTCAATATTACCAGTGGGGCTAGAGGTAGGTGGGAGGAGTGTACCTAAATTATTTTTTCCAGTCATTTGTCATTAACATTATTAAAACTTGGCTATACAGTCCTTTCATTTAGTGAAGCTAAGGAAGCCTCCCAGTGGCTTTCTGATAGCCCTGAGCAATACAAGTGTAAGTGTAAAGAAGAGAAAATAACTGTTTTTTTTCAGCAGAGTGGCTTGTGTCAGTGTTGTCTCTTATTTTCACTGGGCAGACCTCCTTATCTCAGGACAGTGAAGCTGCACTGATGATGGACTATGCTGCAGCCATGGACAGCTCCTGCAAAGAAGTAGATGCACCCAGTGTGGAAGAAGCTGTTGCAAAAGTCACCTCTGATGACAAGCTATCAATAGGTGCTTCAGAAATAGTACCTGATGCTGACCCACAACAAAGTGTCCATAAGCCTTGGGGTTTGGAGAACGGCAGTCAGCAGTGGGACACCAACACACTTTTAGACCAGACCTGCGAAGAAATATCTGGGAGCTCATTAAGTGTTTCAGAAACTGGGAGCATGAAAAAATCTAAAGGTATGTGACCCGTACCTGCGCTTTAGTGAATGACTGCTTTCTCTGCTTAACTGGCAGTGTCATGCAACACTGCAGTAGTTCATCCTTTCTTTTTGTCCCTTAGGGCATTGAGGTTTTCTGGCCTCCTCACAGCTATACTGCTCCACCTGATAGATCAGGATGGTAGAGCACAGTCCATTTGGCATCGATGGTCAGGCCTAGGAAAGTTTTGGGTGTGTTTGGGGTCAGGATAAGGTGTTATTTGCGAAAGGGATTTGTCGTCTTTGGAGCCTGTAAAAGTTCAGGAAGCTGAATGAGATTTTGCAGAATGTCTAGACTCTTCTTATAACACGTCATTCTACAACAAACAAGTGGGAATTTGTATGTGAGCTGTTGTCTAGTTTTCTCTTTCCCTGTGCAGTATGCTGCAAAGACATCAGGCTTCTGGAGATCCTGTTTACCCACTGTAGACTCCTGGAAAGCGCAAAGTAATATTTGAGAGAACTGTCTCATCTTGAAAAAGTATTTAAAAAAACTTTCTCAAATCCCTTTCTTTGTAGACAGACCTCTTCATGGAAGTCTTGAATCTCTGCTTTGTCACAGCTGAGTAGCTTCTATGGAGCAAGATAGGAAACCATTTCAAACCCCCTGCCTTCAGTTAGCTTTGAATAGTTCAAGGTTTCTGCATTGTCAAATGAGTTCCCTTTTTTAAAAAACACAAAAGAAAACACAACAAAAAACCCAAACAATACTCAAACAAAGCAAGCAAAACCTCTTCTGCTTTAAAAAGCCTTGTGTATGTATTAATGTCTTAAAGTTACCACTGCCTGTCTTTTTTCTTTAATTACTTCTTGCATATTTTGGGGTTTTTTACCTTTCTGACTTCCTCTTTCTTACCCATTCCCTTTTATAAACCTAAGAGGACTACTATGCCAACCAGAATTAATTACCTACACAGTAAGTTATTTTTGGTTTTGTTTTTTTGGGTTTTTTTGGGGTTTTTTTGTTATTTTTTGTTTTTTTTATGAAAATGTAGTTTTACAATGGTACATTCATTGTAAAAACTGAAGCGGAACGTAGTTTGGCACCCATTTTCTTCCTCCTCATCCATTTCTTTCCTCCCTCCAAAATTACTTCCCATTCTCAGGTGTCTTAGCAGACTAGTCTGCTATAACAATTCATTCTTCTGGTGGTCATGCCGTCCAGGTGGGTCATGCAGAACAGCCAGCAAGGAAGGCTTGAAGGGGTGCTGTACGTTCCTAATCTCTCTCCATCATGCCCATTCCTGCAGTAATCTGGTTATCAATCAAAGTCTGCTCATGCAAAGCATGTGTGACCCTGTAACTGTATATGCATATGCAGAATGCTTATTTTAAAACCTGCTGCTTACAGTTTTTTAGATCTCTTTTTCTAGCCTCATAGGACTACCAGGACCTCAGCAGGTATTTGTAAAATCATGTGAATAAAAACTGTTTTGGAAGTTGGGAAGGAATGGAAAGAT
The DNA here is from genome assembly GCA_024611175.1 of Megaceryle torquata. Lineage (NCBI taxonomy): Eukaryota > Metazoa > Chordata > Aves > Coraciiformes > Cerylidae > Megaceryle > Megaceryle torquata. Next base: position 32,941 of record JANIJG010022427.1, read on the forward strand.
GTGATCTCTATTCGTATCCCTGTAGATCTGGAAGGAAATCTTCTTTCATTAACAAAAATAAGATTCAGAAGTATTCCTAGCCCCACAAGCATTTTCAAAACACCCTAAACTAGCACAGAGTGGCCTAGGAAGACCAGTCAGTCCATACAGCACTCTTGACATGCTCTCTACTTATCTCTTGGTGTTAGGGGCAGAGCTGGCATATGGATCCTGTTGAACTTGAGAAGTAAGCATGCAAATAGCACGAGCATTGCCAAGCTTGTGATTTGTCCTACCCTGCCTTTTTAGCAGGGGTGCATGCCTCCACAACAGCTGGAGCCACTGCCAGGCAGCATGTACCAAACTGGCTAGAGGCTGATGGGTGGCAGCAGGGATGTGGCAAGCTTCTCTGAAAACACAGAGAGCTTTCATGTCAGGGGGCTGCTGCTTGTGCTGAGTCTGTGCTGCTCTCAGGGAAACACCGCCTGCAGTTGTGCACCTACAGCAAGTTATCCTGGGCCACTGATGTAATTTTTGCAGCATTCTTAGTTTGGTTCTATTTCCTAGTTTGGGAAATCAGTCTGAATGGATAGGATTAAATAGCTGTTTACAGATAAACCCTTCTGTCCTGCTCCTTCTGTTGGCACAGCTTCAGCTGCAGCTGCCAAGACTGCTGGGCAGAACAGCTGACTGCTAAAACAAAAGCTGCACAGCAGCAAGGCCTCATCAGTGTGTGTGTGTGTGTCCCAAGCTTCATATATTAACAACTGTCAGTATCATGGGGTTGAACACTGTTTCTTTTATGCTGTTGACAACAGCTTGGAAGTGGTACCGCCGTGCCAAAAAGGTCAGTCAGAAGGTGATGGGAGAGCTGTCAAGATTCAAATCCTTGAGTTCCACTTGCTTTCAGCTGAATTCTGCTTCCATCCCATTGTGCCTCATGAGAAAAGTCTCAGCAGCAACAAGACAAAACATGCTAGAATATTCTTCCAGGTGCTGAGTGCTTAGTCCTTAAAATATAAAATAGTAAACCCGAGCATGTGTTTGTAACTGTTCTGGTCTGAACAAAAGCATTTGGTTGTGTGCAACAAAGCTGCCGTGAAATACCTCCTCTGCAGCTGTTGCTGTGCAAAATGACACGCAGCCCTTGTCAAGTCCTCGGGAGACAAATATGTAATTCTAGCTATTGCACAGTATCGCGTGAAAGAATTGGTCTGTGTCTTGCTTTTCATATCCATTTGCAAGGGGGGGAAAAGCAGAATCAAGACTGTGCAGTGACAGGAATTAATAGCTGAAGTGAGAAAGAATCGGGAAACCTCATACTGGTGCAGGAATGAGGTGTGGAAGCTTTGCCAGGGAGATGACTGTCCTCACGTATTAGTCTGACTGCCAGAAGGCTCCTGTGTTGGCTTGCTACCTGGGTCCTCCTTTGTTCAAATTGGCTCCTGCTGCTTGGACGGCAACACTACCCAATTCTGCACAAAACTGTTGCTATTTTAACATGGGGCTGATGTACCCACACTGGGCTGAGCATTCCTGATAGCGCAGAGCAGTGTCCTTGCCAGCTCAGCCAAGCTGCCTTACACATCACACACACATATGCACATGGAAAGGGAAGGTGGAATTTGGCAGAACAGTTACTGCAAAAACAGCCCGAGCTTGCAAAGAGAGGAGTACTGGTGGCTGGTGTTGGCAACGTGAGTCCCAGTCCCTGGTGAGATGACAGCTGCAATTGCTTTGCCTGCATAATAGATTTGACATGGGATCAAGGGAAGGCATACAACAAAATAAAGCAATTCAGTTTACCACAGAAGGGATTTGAGCAAGTTTCTGAGCCTGTTGGAAGCATATGTAATGTTATTTTTAATCTACTTGAAATGAATTGCTATTCCTAACAGGATTTTAAAATAGCAAATGCTTCGTGATTGTTTCTGTAGGTGGTGCAACCAAATTGGTATAGGATACATGCTATCTGGCTTGTATGGGCCTACTGCATGCACACTGACTGCCAACTACTGTTCTCTGGCACAAACCATCTCAAATTAAAATGCCACCTTCATGTTGTGCATCACAGGCTCATCTTTTCTTTTCAGCTCCTTTGCTCTCTGAAGCAACAGAGAGTAACATTACTTCCTCTATTTCATTCTTCTTATAAAACACTCTGTAGTTTTATTGTACTGGAAAGATTGGATATACCTCCTTGACATATGAGAACCCAGAGTACAACCCACACCAAACACTACGCGTGTGTATGTTTGACCACTACCATAGCTTTCATAAGAGCATTTGAAACTAATGAAGTGTAAGGAAGGAGACTGCCACAAGATGTGTGGATTAGCTTTAGAAGCTGAAATCAGAGGATTAATATTTGGTTGCTCATAGGCATGTCTCACAGTAGCTTTCCTTCCTTTTCAACAGCATCATTTCTGAAAGACCTGAAGGAAAATTCCTTTTTTCTTTAGTGCTCCTCTAGCAATACCTGTGAGCTCTTCTCTCCTGAACTTTTCTGCTAACTGTAGAAGTGTGTGTATATGCATATGTCTAGAAGAGTCTGTCATGGTTCAGTTTGCATGATGCTTGCATGGAATGGGGAGAAGCAGAGAAATACATACTTCCATGGAGTCTGAATTTCTCAGTGGTATTCAGTTGGAAGAGAGCTAGATCAACAGCAGGGCAAGCAGGATTCAGTATCATGTAGTGTACGTATGTGTGCCTTGGGCTGAAAGCACAACCAATTGCTCACATTTGCCAGTATCTGAAATCACTTGTTCTAAGGTGGAACTCATACTGCTATGGCCTCTAGGTTACAAACCATCAATATTCTTCCTTTAGATTCACCACGCTCTTAGCTTTCTAACATTGTCTGAATAGTTACCAGGGTGATGCTTAAATGGGAAATGTTAAGACCAAGGCTTTTTTCAGTCGTGCTGCAGTCACAAAGTTGAGCTCCAAGAGGAAAGCAGCCTGTTCTGTCTAAAGTGTCCTGTACCTCTGCTGTTTGCCTCCACAGGTGGGATTTTGAAAAAAAGTGCAAAGCTCTTTTTCCGCCGGCGACATCATCAGAAAGATCCAGGAATGAGTCAGTCACACAATGATCTTGTCTACCTGCAGCAGCCACTGTCAGAGGAGACACGCAAGAAGGGAGGCACGCTTTCACGTATTCTGAACAGAAAGCTCCTTTCCAAAAACAAAAGCAAGAACAAACTGAATGGTGCTTCGGCAGAACCGTACATATGAGACTGAACACTCTCTAATGGGATACTTGCACACCAGTTGACCATTTGTTTACAGAGCAGTACTAGAGAATACAGGTAGAGCTGATGACTTGCATAAAATGACATTCACTAATACAGTGGTCCAGGAATAAACAGAAAGCTTGTCTTTTTTGTTTATTTTTCCAGAATGCTTTTTCTCTCCGATTATAAAGGTGCTCCTCCAAATACAAGCAGCAGTAACTGTATCTTGATAGCTTTTGGAGGACCGTGTGGCTTACTGTAGAAGATGAGGGAAAATGGGGAGTGGTGCAGGTGGGGGAGACCTGCATGTAAGCACCTAGTTTACATTAACAGGGAGCTAAGAACCGAATCCTACCTGCTATATGACTGAACCACTCTAAAGAGAGAAGATACCACTGTGCTTCCTCACTGCAGCCTGGTGTAGTAGCAACGCAAGTCTCAACTTGTTTTTCTAGTCAGGCTGAAAGGGAAAAGAGAGACCCAGATCCAGTTTATATTGCAATTTGGAAACGGGTACGTTTTCAGAAGCAGAACTAAAATGCTGATTGAGATAGCCTACTGTAATAACTGTAGCCTGCTGTAATAACTGCTCAGTCCATGGAGGTGGAGAGATGCCTTTGATATTAGCCATAAATCAATAAATTATGCAAATGCTTATACTAGCATATCGTTTAATGTTCTGTGCATAAGTTATGCTTAAAAAACCAACTTTTTTTGAAGTCTACTTGAGTCTACTCACAGACAAAAAACACTTACAAATTCTTGTATGTAGCTTTTCTTCCCTGTGTGAGAAGCTGCATTGCTAATGCAAAAACCTATCTTAGGGGCTCTAATTCCTTCTCCCAAGTACTTGTTAGACAAGTATATTAACCATCATATCAACTGCAAAGCTAGGAGCAATAAGTGATGAATAGAGCATATTTATCCCTATAATGCTTTTCATTAGACAGCTTGTTTTACTTGCCACTTAATGAGATCTTAGGAAACACAGTTGTGAAGAAAGCTTTTTAAAAAATAAGAGTTCCCTGTGCCATCTTTCCATTCCTAGCTCTACCAGTGTTGTCATGTGGTAAATGGTTGGTTGAGTGAGTTCTTTAAACTTTTTTTCCTCATTAAATATTGCATCTGGTTCCTTTAAAGTAAAAGGAAAAACTAAAGAAAGTAAAGGCATAGTTCTTGTTTTCACTATTAAGAAGAGTAAAATGTTGGTTAGTATCTCAAGGGTACCATCCTTTGTGCATAGCTGTATTTTTCCATCATCTACATTCCTACTGAGAACAAAGGGCCAAGCCTGTTCTCTTCAGCCAAGAAAAACATCCATTCCATCTAATTTCATGACATGAATGGATGATAGATTTGTGCCTGCTTTGCCAGCAGTGATTTATCCCCCCTCTCCCTGCCCTTTCCTCCCCTTAAGGTATCCAACACTTTGGCAGATATTTGAGCTTTCAACTTAAACCATTCTTGAAAAAACAGAAAGTCACAGAAGAACAGAAGTGTATCTTTTGCATTTCTGAAATGCAAAACTCTGGATTCCTTGGTAAATACTTTTACAAAGAATATGGGAGGGGGAGCTTGTTTCTTTTTTACCAAGACAATAGTAGATGAAATGAACTGTCAAAATCTTTTAACTGAGCCTACTGTTTAAAAATGGTATTTATCTGTAACCTCCTAAAATCACTGTGGTAGGACAACAGTCCAGACTATCAAACAGTTGTACATTTAAGCATGCTGTTTATTATTAAAACACTTGAAGGCATTTTAATATTCTGTATTTTGAAAATTGGTTACAAATGAGTCTCTTAGAGCTGTAACACACTTAGAAATCCCAGTTCAGTAATACAGGTTTGTCCAGCTTTAGTGAACTTGAACACTTTTATTGTTATTTTAATACAAAGCAGAATTTAGGTTTCTTCATTTGTTCTACAGTAGTTCATTATATGAGCACTAAAAAAACCTACTGTTACATTCTCTCAACACACACTTTTTCTCTTGAACTTTACTACGACCTCTTTGCAAGACAGAGCAAGGTGGGGAGGGTCAGATGCCTGCCATGTTTTACACGCTCAGTCTTGTTTTGACGGAGCAAACCACAACTGGTCACTGAGTTCAAGAAACTGAAGTGAGACTGAGCTCCATGAGTGGCACCCCCTTACACTAAAAGCAAAGACCCATGGAATTGGGAATGTAAAGGGAGCACATAACTACTTGAAGTTTGCTAAACTACCAAACTGGGATTTTAATTTACAGAAGCTTTATTGTGTACTGTAGAATGGGGTGGAAATAACATTGAATAACTTGCAGAATACGGAAGTAGGGTTTGCTTGTGCTCCAAAAAACAGATACACACTGAAGAAATGGTTTTTTTGATTCCTCTTTCTTAAGGTCTTGGTGATTGTTTAAATGTGTACCTTGGTGGTGGGAATCAAGAACATTCTGTACTGCAAACTGTGTGAAGATTTGCCTTGCAAGGATGATCTCTTAAGATGAAGAAAGTGAGGCATTTGGGGTAAAAAGGGAATCTTGTTTTTTAATTGCCTTCACTCCTCAGGAAAATAAACATAATGTGGTTTGATGTTTGACCTCTATATCTGTCTGGTGTGTTCCTCACCACTTCCTACTCCTCTTCAAATATTTGTGTCCTGTTGTAAAAACAAATAAAGGTACTCAACACAAAGGGACAATTGAGTTGCTCAGTTGTGACAACCCCAAAGGCTCATAATATTGAATGCCAGTCCCTCCTTTCAAGGTGATTACGTTGTCATGTAAGATCAGGACGTTGGAGCATGTCCTGATACACATTTTTTGTGTACTAGTGTTTAGGTCAGCATGAGTTTGGTCCTGACAACCAGTGGAAGTTATGCTACAGGTTTGTCTTGGAAGGACTGGATTTGTGAACTGGCATAACTAGCACTGTGATGTATCCTGCCTGGTGATGGATATTCCTGTGCAGTTGTGTGAAGGATGCCGAAGGGAACCATTTTGCTCTTTTATGTTTTTCAAACTTCATAATTTTAATAACTACACATTTGAACAGTAGAACAAATCATCTGTGTGATACTACACTGAAAACTTTGTTTTCTGCCCTCCAATCTAATTATTTCAGAACAATGGCTTGAAAACAACCTGTGAAATTTTTTGGGTTTTTTGCCCCTTTTCTTACACTTTTGTGTTTCCAGATGTTCTCTACAGCAAAGAAGGCATGTCATTTATTTTATGAGGACTAAGAGATGAAGGCTTGCTTTTCCTTTCTAAAGATTTTTTCTGCCCACAACTGAAGCTTCTTAATCTGTGTCTGTGGTTTGTTTTGCTTTATGGCATTTTACCTTTTCATTTGACTTGATGGAGACAACGTACATCCCCTACCTACCCAAGGTTTGCCTTGGCTTTCACTTGAATTTTGACCAAGAAAATAGTACAAGAATTAAATTTCTCTTCATAGATTAAAGCAATAAAACTACCCAGTATCACAAGTGTGAATAGAAGCTAGGCAACTTTCTTAAAGCGACTGGGATCACTTTAAATGTCACTTTAAAAAAGAGGGAGTCCTTTATCCCTGGATCACCAGTATTCATAGCCAATTCACCCCGGGAAGAAATGACAGTCATTGTCCTCCAAACTATATGAAACTTGTGAATCTTAGGTAGCAGGAAGGAGAAGGATGCCATTGTGGAAAGAAGTTCATGTTAATTTCAAAAGCAGAACACCTTTGGCAAACTTCTTCAGCTTAATGGACAGGTCATAAACTGTGCAGGCATAAATACTGGGCTTTATTCTTTTGGTTTCTGTTGGATTTTCTTTTTCCTCCGCTTTCTTTGGAAGAGAGGTTGGCACTCCAGGTCATACAGACCTGGAGTTACTGTCTTGCTCTTGAAAGGACTTGGCTTACAGCGCTGCTTTTTTTGAGGTGTTCTATTGCCTGGCAATGATACAAGTTTTGAGGATCAGTGAAATCTTACAGCAGTTCCTCGTATTGCATCTCCGTGTTGGTTCTAGGTGGTTTTCAAGTGAAAGCTTTCTGCTGTGTGTTTCTTGTAAAGTTTTGATGTTCTTGATATGCAAAGTATCATAGGAAAAAGCAAAGTTGACTACATAAAATGCTACCAAACGTGTGTGGGGAAGCAGAGTAAGAATCTTGCTCTTGTTTTAACATCCTTTTCAGCTCTGGTAGCTCAAGGTGTTACACAGAGCAAAAGCTCTATACAAGGTGGGAGCCGCATGGCTTTTTCATTTTAGTTTATTGCAGTTTTTGAATTGTAGAGCTGAAGTTTGAGATGTGTTTATCCTGGTACAGAATTAAGTATACCATAGCTCCAGGCTAAGACATTCACAGTGTGAGGGGGAACAGCTGACCTCATGCTTTGACCTCCACAGGACCTAAGTGGATTTACTCATGTGTTTAAAGACAGCATATGCTTCTGTGCATTGCTAAACCACAGCCTTGGTGACAGACAAGATTAACTATACAACAAGGGTGATTAAGGGTGAATAATATCATGTCACTCAGGATATCCAGACTGTTACTATGCAAGGTGCTGGTATGGTGTGAAAATAGCTGGGAAGGATTGGTCTGAGGTCTTTCCAATACTATAACTCTGTATTTCCCAATAATGTATTATGCTTTGATATTTTTTTATAGCATTCATCTGTGATAGTCACTTCTTCTGTGGTGGGTTCTGTGTGTACACAAAAATAAGTAGGTGCGATTAAGATGTCAATGATGTACAGATTTATTATATCACTGCAAAGCCTGGGAATTTTTTAAAGAAATAACTACTGCTGTACATAAAATAAAAGCCAATTGTCTCTGTGTAGTGTGCTGTCCTACATACCTAGTCAGCCAAGCGTAACAGGTGGTTTTCTACTTTCCTTTGCTAATTTGACCTGTTGCTTAACACAGTCCATTTACCTGTTTATTCAGAAGCAGACTGTGCTGACACTGCGGGTTGCTTCTGATAACCCTGGCCGTATCGGGTAGCCCCTTCTTGTTCCTTGAGAAGTCACCTGAAACATGGACTGTGAGGGAATCTAATGGAAGAAGGATTTGCAGAACTCATTATGGTTACTAATTTTTTTTTTCCCCCACAGTTATTCTGTATTATCCTGAAAACATTTGTAATTGGAGGGGCAAAGGGGGTGAAGTGTTAGGGCCTAGATCCTAAAATGAGCACAGCCTGAGAATAAGGTTCTCTTGTGATCATTTACTGGAAATGTTCTGCTCCAAATTAATGCTGCCATAAAGCCCTACCAGACTGAGGAGCAAAACAGCTGACAAAACCCACTAAAAATAGGTATTCACATGAAAATAGTGTTTTAATTTCCCTTCTCAAAGTGAGTGCTGTACCTTCTTTTGCAAGGAAGTTGTACGTTACCTTGCTGAGAGTTACTGCCCACATTTCTATGCCTGTTTATTTCATATTCTTGAAGTGCTTAGATGAAATTTCCTAACAGTCTCCCCACAAACCTTCTTTCTTTTCCTTCCTGCTCTAATCTTGGATGAGGTTTTTTTAACTTGTGTGATGCCATCCACATATGTGAGCAAAAGTGACAAGACCTATCAGAGTGGGAGCAGGAGTGGATGTAGCACTAAGTCTGGCACCATACTCTTTCTTCTGGTTCATCATAAACCAACGACTGGAAGGGATCTCAATTTTCTTCATCTCCACCTCAGCGAGCCCAATATAAGATGCAAGTTCTGATGTTAACTCTGCATTTAGGTAGGAATACTGACAAAAATAAAAAATAAAAAGTTAACAGTTTTGTCAAGAAACATTTTCAAACTTCAAATGCTCCATTGTTTCATTTTACCCAAGCACTTGACAAGAAGAGAGTTATGGTAGTCTCTACACCCTCCCCTCGAAAAGCATTACTTGTGCAGAAGGGAGGTGGGGTAGGTAAGGTGAGAAGTGAGAAAAGGCCTCGTCTTAAGTAACTGTTAAAGACACAGCCATGAGAAGAGCACATCCGCTGGAGAGGCTGCCTGCTTTCCATTGTCTTTGAATCGTTAGGGGTGCTCTTACTGTGAAGACTGGTCAGTCACACCACAGTGGCAAGGATACAAAGCCACTGCATAGGTCGCTGGGGCAACTCCGTTGTAGATGACACATCTTAACAGAGGGAAGAGCTGAGGCATCTTGCTTGAGTATAAAAAACCTAAGTAGTTCTTGGCACTGGCCTCTGCCTCTGAAGGGGTGTTCTTGGCTGCACAACACACCTTTCAGCTGTGAGAGGGGCGAGCAGCGCAGTAACCTGAACAGGGGGTTTAAAACCTCTTGAGGGCACCGAGTCCACACCCTTTGTTTCCTGGCCACCAGGTCTCCACAGTAGCCCATTATATAAATAGGCATGGCTGGTTGTTTCTGAATAGTATGTGTAGCCGTGCTCATTGCTACTGGGCATAGCAGGGCTGGGCCCTGGTAACATCCTGGTAACACAGGGCTGATGAGAGTTAGGCATGATGAACTTGTTAACCTCAACAAGGCTTGGGTATGGAGGAGACAGGCGCTCAAGGCTTGTCGAGTTCTTAACTGGGGAAACGTCATAGGGCGTACAGCCTGCTGTGGTGTTGCTATGAACCCTTAACACCTTCTGACAAGCTGCTTTTGGGACATCAGCACAGGAAAGCAGATCCAGAAAAAGGCTACAAAAATGATCAGAGGGCTGATCACCTCTCCTGTTGAGGAAAGGCTGAGAGAGTTGGGGTTGTTCAGCCTGGAGAAGGCACCACATAGACCTTTTGTGGCCTTTCAACACCTAAAGGGGACCTATAAGATGAGGAAAATCTTTTTAGCAGGGCCTGCTGCAACAGGACAAGGGATAATGGTTTTAAACTGAAAGAGGGTATCAGACTAGATTTAAGCAACAAATTAGGGTGATGAGACACTGGAACAGGTTGCCCAGAGAGGTGGTGGATGCCCCATCCCTGGAAACATTCAAGGTCAGGTTGGACCGGGCTCACAGCAACTTGATCCAGTTGAAGATGTCCCTGCTCCCTGCAGGGGGGTTGGACTACATCAACTTTAAAGGTCCCTTCCAACACAAAGCAGTCTATGACTCCTCCCTTCGCGGCTGACACTGTCCAGGGGGAGAAGGGAGAAAGCCCGGTTGAGCAGCCTGGGTTCTAAGCCAAGTCCAATGGCAGACACCCACCTCCTCCAGCCCAGGGCCGAAGCGCCGCGCCAGCGAGCGGTGCGGTGCGGGGGGCAATACGGGGGAACCGGCCGCCCTCACACAAGTGTCGTACACGCCCGCGAACGGGTTCGACTCGGGGGGGACCTCCACGGCGGCACCGGCCGGACCTTCAGCTTCAGCGCCGCCTTCAGCCCGCTGCTGGGCGATGAGGGCGCCGGGAGAGGGACTACGCCACCTGCGCCCCCCCGCCTCTCCACGGCCCGCTCCCCGCTAACGGCGGCGGCTCGCGCTCGGGAGCCCGGCCGCGCGTCCCTCCCCGCCGCGGGGCGGACTACACTTCCCAGCGTGCTTCGCGTCCGGCCGCGCCGGCTTCCGGTGGCGCGTGGTTTCCGGAGCGGATCGGAACCCGGAGTCTGGATCCGATCCGGGTCTGGCCATTCCCCAGGCAGGTAACGCCGGTTCCCCGCGATTTCTCCCCCGCCGCAGGTATCGTCGTCCCCCCCCCCCCCCCCCCCCCCCCCCCCCGCCCGCGCCCCCCCCCCCGCCGGTTCCCCGCGCTGCCTCCCCCCCCGCCGTTTGCGGCGCCCCCCCCCCCCCCGCCCCCGGCCCACGCGCGGGACTCTCCGCGCGAGACACTCGCCTCGCCACCCCACGCCCAAGTCCGCGCGGCCCTGCCCGACCCGGCCCGGCCGCGCCTCCTCTCGCCGCCCTGCCGCTCCCTAGGGCGTGCGGGGCCGAGGCGGTGGCGACGGCACTGAATGTTCCCGGAGCGGCGGCTGCGGTCTTGCCACCACCGCCGCCTCCTCCTCCTCCGCCGCCACCTCCTCCATGCCGCTTGTTCTTTGTTACAGCGGCCGCGCCGCGGCGCGCGGAGGGAGGGCGGTAAGGAGGGGGGCGAGGCGGGTCCGAGGCAAAACCCGGCGGAGCCGCTCCCGGATCCCAGGTCGGGCCCCTGCGCCCGTTGGGCTCCTGGCGGCTGCGGTGCGGTTCCGCCGCTCAGCGCCGGCCGTGTCTGTGGCGGGCGAGGGAGTCGTAATGAGGCCTCATAACCCGCCCCGCACACACATACACACACACGCGCGCATCCACCCCGCGCCGTCGGGAGGCTCCGGCCCGGGCGCCGGCCCCGCCGGGGCTCTATGTCAGGCGGCCCAGGGCAGGCGACGTGCGGGAGCCGCGGGGCGCGGGCGGCAGGGGGACGAGCCACTGGGAATGTGTAACGGCGGCGGGAGGTGGGGGGGGGGGGGAAGGTTGTCCGCACAGGCGAGGCTCGACCGGTAAAGCCGTTGGTCTGGGGACGGAGTCGGGCCCTGTAAGGGAAACGTCCCCGTTGGGACTGGTGCCGCTGGGGCGAGGGACTGCGAGAGCTCGGAGCGCCTCGGCGGGGTACGGATTGATCTGGGGCGGGTGGTGGGCCGCTTCCAGGTGTGAGGGCGTGATCCGAAGTGAAGAGAGTGGGAGGAGAAGGCGGATCTAGTGACCGAGTGTGGGAACCGCGCGTTACTGGCGGCGGGGCCAGCGGCTGACCCCCCTGGCTGCCGGCTCTGTCCGGGCTCTTTAGGTGCGTGCCTTCTGGAAGTAGGTATCGCGTGTTCATCGAAAAACAAAAGGAAGAAAGCCCTAGTCTGCAATGCTTCATACACTCGAGTTTTTCTCCAATGTACTCATTTTCTGCCTGCGTTCATTAAACTTTGCCTATACTTTCTTCACTGGGCAGAGCAAACGTCACCACGGGAAATGTTAGAACGGGCAGGTGGCAACACCCATTCTGTTATTCTCTGCTCCCCCTAACTGGCATAGAAATTGTCCCCTTCCCTCTTCTCAACAATAACTGATTAAATGGTCGTAATTTTTTTAAAAATACAAGGCCTGGCTGTAGTTTTTCAGATACTGTTCCAGGTAGTTTCCTATTACTTTGAGCAGTAGCATGAACAAATTTGTCTACATCATGAAGAAAAATGTGTATTTCTGAAGTGCGTTCTGTTTGCAGAAAACACAAATGGTTGGGTACAAGTTACTTATTAACACCAGTAAAATCCCCTTCCAGAACTTTAACGGAGCACTGAAAAACAAAGAAAGGGAAATTAATTTTGCTTTGGTGATTAAATTAAAATAGAGATTTTTTTTTTTTTAAGGGTTTGGTTTATTTTTTAATTCTTCCCTGTTGGTTTGGGGTTTTTTTTAATCCATTTGCAAGATCAAAATTACTCGCCACCAGAGCCTGCTTGCTTTCTTCAGCAGTTTTTAAGGGGAAAGTATGTTTTTACTTCAAGCCCTATGTTTTTAGATAGCTCATGGCTCAAGTGGTCCCCTGAGACCAACACTACACGTCACGCTCCATGAGCAGATACCTGTGATGCTGCAGCCCCTCGGTGTCTTCATCTGCGTTCCCTCAAAGTGTCAAAAATGTACAGAGGCCCGTGTTGCAGCTGGAGTTTGTGTGCTTAGCTGTGTGCTCTACTCTTGGGCACAAAGTCACACAAATATACAAGCAGAAAATCCTGGTTTTCTGCTCTGCTAATACTGTGAGAATTAGGCCTTGTACCTGTGGTCTAATTTATTTATTCTGTGTAGCTTTTCACCTGATTATTCACTTCTTAATGACTACTCTATGTTTTATATAAAAATACCTGGAATTCCCAAAAGCTCTTACGGTCTTTGCAAGACAAGTGCATAATTCTGTGCAGAAGGATGAGTGACTTAATAGAATATTTTTCTGAATACAAATGCTTGAAAAAAAAAAATCAAAAAACCTGAAAAAAACTCTGAAGTCTCCAGTGCCATTATGTTAGCTAGTGTGGTACCTGCTGACTCCATTTACCAGCTGGAGCAGGTGGCATAATGTCATTTATTTCAGAAACTCTTGGGAAAGACAGTTGCGATACGTGAGTACCTTTGAAGCCTGCAGGTGAGAAGCAGTATGCGTCTGCAAAGCAGAATTGTTAAACCCATTTTGGGGCAGTTCTTCCTTTCTTCCACTTACAGCAGGAAGGGGGGAAAAAGTAATGCAGGAATTTGTAACAAGGTGCAGATACTGATGCAAGGTAGTCCTCTTTTCACACCTGCTTGTTGAGGTGTGAGTGTTTTTGATACACAGCATGTTACCTGTTCCTGTTTATTTCAGAGTGTAGCTGGTCATTGTGCTGAGCATGAGTCCGAAATTTTGCCACGTGGAAAATTAAAAGTACTTGCTGCAAAAGTGACAATTGCAGTAATGCAGGTAACAACTGAGGCGTAGTGTCCTTATCAGCTGTGTTGAGGGACCTTTACACTTTCTCCCCGTCAGCTTGAACAACATTTATGCTGCTGTGATTTCTCTGTCCCTTTGTTGCTGTTCTCATCTGACATCCCCTAGGACAAGACTGATGTTGCAGCTTCTGTAACGCTGCGTGTCATCAGTCTGCTCTTTGTGAAGAATGAGACACAGGAAAGTTTTAGAAGGCAAAATGCCTTTGACGAGCAGGTCACACAGCATTATTGCTTGCCTTGCTGCACTTGTGTCCCCTGCTTCTTTGAACCATTGACAAAGAAGAATCACAGAATGTTAGGGTTGGAAGGGACCTCGAAAGATCATCTAGTCCACCCCACCCCCCCTGCTAGAGCAGGATCACCTAGAGCAGGTCACACAGGAACACGTCCAGACAGGTTTTGAAAGTCTCCAGAGAAGGAGACTCCACAACCTCTCTGGGCAGCCTGTTCCAGTGCTCTGTAACTCTCACAGTGAAAAAGTTTTTCCTAATGTTCTTGTGGAACCTCCTATGTTCCAGTTTACATCCATTGCCCCTTGTGCTATCACTGGACGTCACTGAAAAGAGCCTGGCTCCATCCTTCTGACACTCACCCTTTATATATTTATAAACATTAATGAGGTCATTAAAGAACACTTATTCATTCAGCCATATTTAGGCTTAAAGTCTGGTCAGGACACAAACTATCTAAAAATAACAGGACATACACCTCTTGAAAAACAAACCATTTTTGACATCAGCCTATGATGCACTTTCTGTGACTTGCTTTGAGGCCTTATACTCTGGGTTTACCTAAATACCTGTTGCACTATTTACAGTGCTTTCAGGAGATGAGCTTTGGGGGATTTTGCTGAATTGCTGCTTGTGCTCAGCATCAGGCTTTTGTATAAATGTTTTAAGTGTTCTATCACATGAGTCTAGCCCCTGAAAGCCATAACCAAGAAAGTCCTAGCTTGTGCCACAGATCAGCAGTGTTGGCCCCTTACTAGAGCAGAGGGTCTTCGGAAGGATCGTGCTGTTGACATGAGGTGGAATGAGGTGATTGACATGACTGCGGAAGACAGTGCTTAGGACGGGTCATGGGGAATGCCAGGGTGCCCAGATTCGATGACCAAAATCCTTCTTAGGCCTTTGCCCAGATAACTGAGCAGCAGGATTGCTCCTGCTTTGACCAAGAGCCACAGCAACCAGGTGTCCTTTTGTATTCCCATCACTTGACATGCTGGCTTTCCACCCAGTGCATTTCCATGTGGTGATAAACTGTCCTTTGCTAATTGGTAATAGCCTACAGATTGGTGAAGGAACTTTTTTTGCTGCTGGAGGTGGAGTGGAGTATGGGTGCAGCTGGCAGCTGCATGTTAGGCATTGCTCTCTCATGGCATTAGCAGCAGACTTGGTGCATGTATGGAGTCCTTCCTGAAACAGGGAATGGGGCTGTGTGGGACAGGGACTTCACTTGTGCTGAGAAGTCAGTAGAGCCAGTACCTGTGCAGGAGTTGCTGCTCTGGGCTGCAGCCTGAGGCATATTTCCACAGCACAGCCAGGCAGAGCATATGAAGCGTCAGTGTCCTAATAAGTTATCCATGGGACAGCAATGTGGCCAAGAAGGCCAATGGTATCCTGGGGTGCATAAAGAAGAGTGTGTCAAGGGAGCAGGTCAAGGGAGGTTCTTCTCCCCCTCTGCTGTCCTAGTGAGACCACATCTGGAGTACTGTGTCCAGTTCTGGTCTCCCCAGTTCAAGAGAAACAGGAAAATACTTGAGAGAATCCAACAGAGAGCTATGAGGATGATGAAGGGACTGGAACATCTCTCTTATGAGGAAAGGCTGAGATACTTGGGGCTGTTTAGTCTGGAGAAGACTGAGGGGATCTTATTAATGTTTACAAGTATCAGAAGGGTGGGTGTCAAGTAGAAGGGGCCAGTCTCTTTTCAGTGATGTCCTGTAATAGGATAAGACGTGATGGTCACAAATGGTCACAGGAAGTTCCACCTCAACATGAGGAAAAAATTCTTTCCTGTGAGGGTGATGGAGCACTGGAACAGGTTGCCCAAAGAGGTTTGTGGAGTCTCCTCTAGACTTTCAAAACCTGCCTGGATCTGTTCCTGTGTGGCCTACCCAAGGTGGTCCTGCTTTGGCAGGGGGGTTGGACTAGATGATCTCCAGATGTCCCTTCCAACCTCTTCTATTCTATGATTCTGTGTTCAAGAGGAAACTCATAACAGGGAGTCCTGCTCCTACGCTGATCCTGAGTCATGGCTGTGCTCATGCCTGTCTTTAGCTCGGCTTTTGTTGTTGTAGTAGCAAATACATTTTTCTGAACAGATCTCTGCTAACTTAGTATATCTTTGGTCGTGTTTCCTCTCCTCCTGTCCTCCTCCCCCTCACGGATTCAGTCTCGTATTCCTTCCTGTTCTCTTCTTGACCAATGCGCTTGCTGTTTCTGCAGCCTCATTCTCTCTTAGACTTGAGTTATGATCTTCATGTTGCTTGACTCTCACGGGGGCACTGGGAAGATTGTTTATTTGAAGAGGAGAGCCTTTCTACGGTTAGAAAAGGGAACACTTTCTTCTGGGATCCTGCTTGTGTTGAGATCTTAGCCATACGTAATCGGACTGTTTGCCAACCATAATTTAGATTGTCTAGACATTGTTGAGGAACAATGGATGGTGTTTATGCAAGTTTTTATTACATACTGCCAAAACTGATTTATAAAAGTGAATATAGATTCTCCGTATTTTACAGGTAGAAGCAAACTGGTGAGTTACCATTTCATGGAAGGTTGGTGACAGAGACAGGATTTGTTTTCCCAGGTTTTCTGGTGCTCGTTCCCACAGTATACCTTTGCCTTTGGAACAAATCTCTGATCGTATCTATGGTTTTTAGGTTCTTAAGATTATTTTGTTCGTTTAATGCGTAATCCACCCTTCAGAGAGTTTTTTAAGATACTGTTCAATAAAATGTGGTGCTGAACCAGAAGATCCTTGTTTCTGCAGAGGTTGTTGCTGGCCTGGATTAGTCCTCTGGCCCTGCTTGTTTTGGGACTCTGCAGGAGCTCATAGCAGGGAACACACAGGAATGATGGGGGTTGGCAAGAGTAGGAGTGGGAACAGCATGGGACAGCATTGCCTCAGAGATAAATACCTGTGAACCTACAGACATTTAGGCTTCTTGTGGTAGTGATTTCAGCAACACGTGTAATGATACAGCAGTCACTGGGGGACTTTTAGCAACCTTAATTTCTTTAACTTTCCATCGATACTCCTGCAGGGGCAGTAATTTATTTGGGTATGCTCTGGGTCAGTCAGTGTCATTACTCCACAAAGGGATGTTTCAATAATGTGGAAAGTAAAAGTCATTCAGAACTAACTTCATCTTTTGTATTTTGGCAGGTTTAAAAAATGACTGAAGATGGCAGCGATGAGCTTATATTTATTTGTAAGTATTAGAAAGGAAAATGATCTAACTCTCATCATGTGGCTTGTCTACTCAGAAAGTTTGGAATTAAAGTCTAAAACAAACTAAGTTTTTATTTAGAAACGTATGTAAAGGAAGCTCAGAGAGCTTATGGAGTAGGGAGAAGGTTACTCATTTTAAGCATGTGTTCTCCTGTTTGTGTTGTCAAACATGCAAAGAGACTTCTGAATGTGAGTTAGCAGAATGGCTTTTTCATGGTGAGATTGAAGGCCTAACACTAATCTAAGCCCTTTGTTTATGCAGATGGGGTGTCTGAGCTCTGACCTTTAGCCTGAGCTGATAATGATTCACAAGATGAGGGTGCAGGCTCATTATTCTTTTTGGACAAGCCTAGTTTGAGATGCACTGACTGCCCTGACAAGTCGTCCCTCATGCCATTCACTGTGGCCCATGTTTCATGCAGTCTGGCTTTGTGATGTGCCTTCTGTGTAACCTTGTGTGCCAGACTGGGCTCCATGACCTGGGATCTGGACTTGTGGGGTCGTGGTGTGTGAAGAGAGGCTGCAGCAGTGGTGTGCCCAGGCAGCATCCCATGTTTGATGGAGCTTGGCTAATAGGCTTGTTTCCCAGTGGCATACTAGTCCTGCAGCCTCTCCTTTGTCACCAGCCTGGACATGATGGATTTGGTATTACAGTGGAAAAAAGAGATGTAGAGCCTGCTCATCTACTTGTATGAACAGAAAGGGCCCAGAATCCAATCTGGGAAGAGTAGAATGGAGCACATGTCTTTGGCGACATGGATCCATGGTCTTTTACTCCTGATGGTTCCAGAACTACTCATTAACCTTATGGCAACTGTACTGGCAAGTTCCACTTTTCCCTCCACCACAGATCCACCAGGATTCCTTCAGAAAGAGTGTTGACTCAACTGAGTTGCAGATACCAGTAGTCAAGTTACCTTATCTTCCACTTCATAAAAGGGGTTGCTGGTGGATAGCAAGAAGGATGCGGATGTGATACCATTCCCTAATTGAAGAGCTAGAAGGTATCACATACCGTGTTTTTCTCCCTTCCAGTGGAGGCTATGGTCATTGATTTTCTTGAGCTTTCTTGTGTACACAGTATGTTTTTTCCTATAGGATATGGGGACTGCTGATGTTCTGAAGTAATTTGTTGTAAATGATACTGTGCACTCCTATAATTAACATAATTGAATATGTATTTCATAGGCATAGGAGAGTTTTGGAATGTTTTTTATAGAAATCTGTGAATATACTCCCTCCAGGGTATTCTACCATTTATCCCATGCTTAGTTTTGTATTTCTCCAATGACTTCAAAGTGTCACATAGGGTTAGTGTAACAGCCTTGGGGAATGTCTGCTGTAAGGCATCCCTTATACTTTGAGAGACATGCTACACAATGTCATTATCATATTCCTCCTGCTTTGATCATTCACCTGCAAAGGAGAGAAATGTGTAGCTTATTCCTGCCTGTAGTTTTGGACAGTGCTGTCTGCACCTTGTTGAACCTGTGAAGTGGCTATGTTTGCAGAAGTGAGGGGTGTTGAGCTGCAGTCAAAAGATAAGGGGAATGACAAAGTGCTTTGTTTCCTTTGGCAGCAAAGCCCATTTACGAAGCTGTCACTCTGGTTATTCTTTCCTGTCCCCGTTGATTATGACAACCCTTTGTGGGTGATAATCCAGTTCTTTTCAACCATCTGGTTTACACATTCCTCTGCTCTCTCTGGTTTGGAAATTTGTATTTAGCCCAGATTGGTTCAGTAATAAAGTGCAGTGTGAGGTACAAGCACACCTAAGGGTGCTGGTGGTGCTGTAAATGGCACAGGACAGGGGAAGTCCATTTGGCTGGAGGCTTAGTTTTGATGCTGTGTGGATAGCACTTGCCCACAGATCCTTTCTTCTGATACAGCTATCTGGTTCTGTACAGCATACTGGACTGCGAAAAAATGGTTGTTTCATTCCATGGTTCACCAGAAAGCAGCACAAACAGCTGTACAGAAAGCAGCAGCCAGGCTTGGGCATTGCACGAGTTGGTACTGCTGTTTGTCAAATGTATGTTGATATTCACTGCTAAGCTGGTTTTGTTGCTAGAAGAAGAAATAACGTGGAGCTGTGCATTATAGTCTGGGATCCCTTTTCCACATCTGAGAAGAAATCATATTGTTAGTTCAGTGGGACCAATACTGGGAGGGAGGGAGGGAGGGTTTTCCAGTTAGGAGTACAGAGTAGCTTTACTAGAAGGGATGTACCCTGGAATGGCCTGGCTTTTGTCTTTTTCTCTTCCCAAACAAGGTGTAATCACCCTCTGTTTGCATTCTTATTGCAGTGACCTGGCTTGTCCTTGTGAGCATGGAGCTGAGATGGAAGTCGCACTATAGGAATATAAACCCTGTGTAATGATCTTTTCTGAAGCTGAATCAGCAGCTGACCAGGCAGGGCAGTTTGACAGCTAATTTTCATAGTGAAGCAATGCATATGCATTTGAAATCCTGTTAAGTTGGCTTATTTTAAAAAGCCTCAGATTATCCTGGTCTGAAAATTGCTTCATAGGAGCCATTCAGTTCTGGGTAATTTATGACCACTTAAACTAAAAGTTAATTGAGGTAAGCTGACAGTGAATTACGAGGTGGCCAAAGTGTATTGCACAGCCAGCTGCCTTGTTTGGAAAGGCACCAGAAGGTAGCTCCCTGTGCTGTGGGTGAGGAACATGAGCAGATCAGGTGTGGCTGTGGGCAGAGCTGGGCTCTCACAGCGTTCTTGTGCCCTCCAGACCCTGTGCCAGTTCTGCTACTGGTACTGGGTTTATTCCTCCTGTTGTTAAGAAGACCACACTACTCAAGCTTTTTCTAAATGACTGGGTTCTGGTGAAGGTAGTAATGTGGTTTTCTTTATCTGCTAAATGTTACAGCACTTCATCTGAAGAATAATGCCATCTTTAAGCAGAATATTTACTGTGGATGTCAGGAAATGATTTTCCTTTGAGAGAGAATTTAAATAATTGTCTTCTGATAGTACTGATCACAATGTGTGTTCTCTTAGATACACTGGTGCCATCTCTCAACTTGATGTTCTATTATACGTGTTCTTTTAAGCAGTATAAATAAACATCTGTCTCTATGTGTGTGTATTTTGCCTGGTGCTAGATTTTGCATTTGGCTTTTGGAAGAAGTAGGCAGCTCTCTTACAAAAGTGTTTTCTATCAACCTCTCTGTATGTGCTGTCTGCTTCCTTGCAGGGTGTGAAGACTGTGGGCAGTACCATGATTCAGAGTGTCCTGAACTGGGCCCAGTGGTGACAGTCAAAGACTCCTTTGTGTTGAGCAGGGCAAGGTAAGGAAAGTTTGTGTTAGTTCTGAGTAATCCAACGCCCATGTTAGTTCTTTAAAGCATATTTGTTGTTTAATGGGTGTCACGCTGACAGCTGAAAAGTGACATCCTAGTCTGTGGAAAGCACGTGGCCTTGATTAAATAGAAAGTTTGATGCACACACTTAACTGCTCTGCTGAACTGAAGCTAAAAAATAACTGCTGCTCATCAGGCTTGGCTTCTTTGCTGAGGTTTCTGGTAGAATGTCAGATAATTCCAGATGAGGTGTTCCAGATAGTTCCAGACTTCTGTCTTTGTTGAGTACCCGCAACTTTTTCCCCTCCTCAGATGTGCCATATTAATTTGAGAGACATGTGTGAAGATTTCTGATTTGTTTTGTTCTTCTGCTTGGTGTAACCTCTAGTTCCTCCACTGAGAAGCAAAACAAATTGTTCTCATTATCTTTATGTATGTTTAGGTGTAATGCTTCTGTCAAAAAATCTGTGACAACACCACAGAAATATCCTTGTGTGCCAAAAGAAACAAATAGACTAAATCTAGTTAGGAGAAGACAACACCAAGTAGCAATTTTTACAGCGAAAGGCAATCAGGTGTTGTCAGCAAAATTCATATTAAGGTGTAAAATGTAATGCTAAAGAGAAAAAAAACAACTATCATGAAGATACAGTACAAATCCAAATACGGAGGAGAGTTCAAATGTCTTCATATATTATATAAAGTGCTTAGGGCTTCCATATGTCTTCTTGGAAACCCACAGACAGAAACGCAGGCATGTGGGCAGCAAATCTGACACATGCTGGCTATGTAGGCCATACTGTGTATTTCCAGGGTCATTTTGTAATAAATACTGAATGTTCTGGGTCTGCCACACAGGTGGCATGGCCCCTCTTCTGCCTGGGCAGGATGATTTTGGAGTCCCACAGGGTGCACTGGCTGCATGTGTGCAGGAGCTTGGAGCTGGTTTTCTGGGCCTTCCCAAAAAAGGAAGCTCCATGCAGCTCCTGCCAGGCACCGCCTTCCTTTGCCTGGAAACCTGCCATGGATGATCTCCTGCAGCAAGTGTTAATGGGCACTGCTGTCTTTACAGCACTGACACTAGAGATGCTTTGTCCTCAAGGGCAATTTCAGGATGCCCTGAAATTAGGACATTAGCCCTGAATCAGGTGTAGTAGAAACTGGTGATGGAGATGCTTTTTTTGTACGTGAAGTCTCTAAGTTTTTAAGTCTCTATCCTATACTAAGCAGATTCAAGGACAAGTTAAACTATTATTTCTTACCTTTTTTTTTTTTCTTTTTTTCTTTTTTTTTTTTTCTTTGCAATTTACTGCTGTTATTTATTTGTACAGTGGAGAATTTACCATAGAGTCCAGACGTTCGAACTGTGAACGTCTGCAAATATGATCCATGCACTGGTTATCAGCCTTTTATTGACATGCAGATGTTAAGTTTCCCCTAGTGGAAGTGTGGGATGCTAGATAGTGGATTTGATAGTGGAGTTTAAAAATGGCCATGTTACAGAAAAATGTGCTTATTTTCCTGAAGAGTTTACAGTTGAAACCAGGTAAGATAAGAAAGTGAAAGAAGAAATGTAATTGCAGCCTTTATTTTACATCTGGGGAACAGTAGCTGAGAGAGCGAGTTGGTTGAGGGCAAGTTTAACCACAAACTGGGTATGAATCTCTTAAAAACCAGTCTAAGTTGCTTAGCCATGGTCCTTGTTTCCTCTGTCCTACTGGGAAGATAAAATGGATGCCTTATGGTTAAAAAAGAAGTGTTAAGAAGCATTTCCTGCACTTCACTATCTCTAACATTGCATATTCTGTTATTAAAACTGAAAGCATTTTTTCAGTTCATTTGCCTATTGCTATGATTGAAATATTTTTGTATTTCACTTCATCTAGACAGGAAAGCCAGTCTGTAGTGTCAGCTTCTATAGAGTAGTTAGTGGCTTGTCTGATTCTTTTTAGCTTTTTATCAGTCAGCACAGACCTGAAAAAACCAGGTATATCTGTAAAAAACCAGTGTGGTGGTTCCAGTCATGTGATATTTTTGGAAGATGTCCTCTGTGTATTTTATATAATAACAATATTTACTACATACAGTTCTTTTCAGAAGCTTGTTTGATAAATGAGAAGCACTTGTGATCAATGTATCAGTGTTTGCAATAAGGCAGCTAGAAGACAGAAGGGAAACTTCCAGCCTCTTGCCATGAGCCTCTGGGAAGAACTTGACCCCTCTTGTCTCAGCGGTGTCGCTGTAGATATGTACAGGTGGCTGTTTGGGCCCCCACAGCCATCTCTTCCCCTGGCTGGTCAAGCTCTGCTTCCCCAGCCTTTCCTCACAGGGTGACTGCTCTAGCCCTTGACCATCCTGGTGGTTCTCCCTTTGGCTCACTCCAGTCTGTCAATGTCTTTCTTGTATTGGGAGCCAAAACAGGAGGCAATAGATAGATAGGATCTAGCAAGTGCAGATCAGAGGGGGACAATCACTTGTCTCAGTCTGTTGGTTTCTTCTCCTCATACCTTCCAGGATGTGTTTGCTTGCCTTTGCTGCTGGGACATGCTATGGACTCGTGTCCAGCTTGCTGCCCGCTGAAGGGTCATTCTCCCTTGCGATGGTACTGGCTGGGGTTCTTACTTCCCAGGTGCAGGACTTTGCATTTTTCCTTGGAATTTCATGTGGTTCTTGCCCATGTATCTCTCCAAGCTATTCAGGTCCCTCTGGATAGCAGTCTTGCCTTCAGACGTGTGGACTGTGTCCCCCAGTTAGTGTGATCTGCAGACTGGATGAGAGTGCACTTCATTGCCCCTTCTAGGTCATTCATAAAGATGTTAAATAGTACAGGTCTCAATACAGACCTCTGTGATATCCCAGTTGCTGTGGC
The DNA here is from genome assembly GCA_024611175.1 of Megaceryle torquata. Classification (NCBI taxonomy): domain Eukaryota; kingdom Metazoa; phylum Chordata; class Aves; order Coraciiformes; family Cerylidae; genus Megaceryle; species Megaceryle torquata. Next base: position 56,182 of record JANIJG010022427.1, read on the forward strand.
CTCCAGGTAAAGAACCACCAATAATCACCCTCTGAACCAGACCACCCAACAGGTTATTTACTCTCATAGTTGTTTACCTACCCAGACCATAACATTTCCAACTTAGAGACACAGAGATAGTGTTGAAAGCCTTACGAAAGTCAAGGGAAATGACATCCACTGCTCTTCCCTTAACCACAAACCTGTTAATTTTATCCTGGAAGATGGTCTGTTGGGCATGAGTTGCCCTTAATCAATCCATGGTAACTGTTTCCAGTCACCTTCTCCTCATGTGCCCTTAAAAGCTTCCCTAAAGGTCTTCTTACCTGATTTTCCTGGGTATTGAAGTGAGGCAAAGCAGATTGTTCCTTGCACCATCCTTTTGGCCTCTTTTGGAGATGGGTGCAACATTGGTCTCTCTTCAGTCATCAGGGACCTCCCCTGATGCCCATGATCTTTCCAAGGTGACAGAGGATAGTCTCACAGTATTGAACTGTTCTGTCAGCATGCTCAGGTGCAGCCTGTCAGGTCACCGGACTTACGTGGATTGAGCTTTCTCAAGTAATCACTAATTTGTCCCTCCTTCACTGCTGGTAGTTATTCTCCTGTTTAGTTATCAAAGAATCATAAAATCATCAAGGTTGGAAAAGATCTTTAAGATCATCAAGTCCAACCATTAACCCTGTGCTGCCAAGTCCACCACTAAGCCAAATCCCCAAGCACCACATCTATAGGGCTTTTAAACACATCCAGGGATGGTGACTCAACCACCTCCCTGGGCAGCCTGTTCCAAGGTCTTACAACCTGTTCAGTGAAAAAAAAATTCCTAATGTCCATTTTAACCTATCCTGGTACAGCTTGAGGCCATTTCCTCTTGTTCTGTCACTAGTTACTTGTGAGAAGAGACCAGCACCTACCTCTCTACAACCTCCTTTCGGGCAGTTGTAGAGAGTGATAAGTTCTCCCCTCAGCCTTGTTTTCTTCAGACTAAATAGCCCCAGTTCTGTCAGCTGCTCCTCCTAAGACTTGTTCTCCAGGCCCTTCACCAGCTTTGTTGCCCTTTTCCAGACAAGCTCCAGCACCTCGGTGTCCTTCTTGTAGTGAGGGGCCCAAAACTGAACACAGTCCTCGAGGTGCAGCCTCACCACTGTGGAGCACAGAGGAACAGTCACCTCCCTGGCCCTGCTGGCCACACTATTTCTGATACAAGCCAGGATGCCACTGGCATTCTTGGCCACCTGGGCACACTGCTGGCTCATATTCAGCTGGGTGTCAGCTAGAAGCCTCAGGTCCTTTTCTGCCAAACAGCTTTCCAGCCGCTCTGCCCCAAGCCTGTAGCATTGCATGGGGTTGTCATGGCTGAAGTGCAGGACCCGGCACTTAGCCTTGTTGAAGCTCATACAGTTGACCTCGGCCCGTTGATCTAATCTGTCCAAGTCCGTCTGTAAAGCCTCCCTACCCTCAAGCAGATCAGCACTCCCACCCAACATTATAAATCCTCATAGATGTATGCTGATCAGAAAACTTTGCTGTCACTGGAGATTAGAGAAATAGATGTTGACTTCTTTCTTCCATGGGTTCCTGCAGTCTTGTGCCACATGTAACTGTTCGGGCTTTTTTTCTAAATTCTCTTTTCAATTTTCAGATCATCTCTGCCTTCTAATTTGGAGATAAGACAATTGGAAGATGGGACTGAAGGAGTATTTGCTCTGACTCAGCTAGTGAAACGTACCCAGTTTGGCCCATTTGAATCCAAGAGAGTTGCAAAGCTGGAAAAAGAATCAGTTTTTCCCCTGAAGGTAAGACCTGGCACATGAAAAGCAATAACAGGGAATCAGTTTTACCCGTGATGAATTTATGTTGTCTTCCACTATGGGGAAAAACTATGTGCATAGGGAGATTATTTGGGACACCTGGGCCCACCCTATAATGGACTAACTAAACAAGCATTCTCTGGTCAAGATACAGAAGAACCAAACTAGAGGCTCATTCTGCGTGTTTGAAGTGAACATCCTCATAGGAGATAGGGCTCAGATATTGTCAGTAAAACTGCTTGTCTTTCATCTTCTGCATGTGATGATACAAGAAGGACAATGACTATGGCAGTTCATTTCAGTTGTTTTAATGAGTCTCTTTGATTGTACTTGCTTAATGAACAAAATATGCATGAGGTTTATAGAACATGCAAAATAAATACTTTTTTTCTTTTTGACATTTGTTTTATCCTCTTGACAAGTTTTTGTAGGAAGAGTGCTACGGTGAAAACTTAATTCTGTCTTGGTTTTCAGTAATACGTAACTCAGAAGTCAAGATTTAGAAATGTGACTGAGACTGATGGGTGTTTCACAGCATGCTGTCTGGATTCCCCTCCATTCTCCCATGTTAAGTCATTCAGAGTTTGTGAGAAACTGGTGGCCATCGCTAGAATTCTTAGAATACAAGTTCAGTTTGTTCCCATCCTGCCCTGGTAGTCTGTCTCAGACTTAATCATCTGAAGATGTGACTGATACATGAAACATGCCTGATGCGAGTGTTGAGGCTTGTTTTGTCTCTGTCATACACTGAACAGAAGCCACTGAAAAAGCAGAAAATAAAAATTGTTCTTAACTTTGTATTTTTTATTATATGCATATTTTTCTCGGCAGGTGTTCCAGAAGGATGGGCCCTTGGTATACTTTGACACCTCAAATGAAGATGATTGCAACTGGATGATGATGGTGCGACCAGCCACTGAATATGAGCACCAAAACTTAACTGCCTTCCAGCATGACAATGATATTTACTTCACCACCTCCCGGGACATCCCACCAGGAACTGAGCTGCGAGTGTGGTATGCAGCTTTTTACGCCAAAAAAATGGAAAAGCCAGTGCTGAAGCAGGTCACTAGTATTGCCAATGGTATGTGTGGGGGCCTTTTTTCCTTCCTAAGGGCCCAGTCCTGATAGGGACTGATAGTCCCCTACTGTTGTAGTTGACAGTGCTGTTTATCAAATAGGCTCTGACCCTGAGTCTGTTAGCTGTTAGAGTCAGGCTAACCTGCATATATGGTTGCCCTACAGGAAGAAAGCATAGGTTCTTCACCTTGATATGGCTGACTTTTTGGAAATGGATCACCTAGTTGATGATCCAGCTTCTTCAGAGTGAACAAGCTGGATAAATAGTTCTTAACTAAAGAACTTGTAGTTGCATCAAAACCATTTCTGGGTAGAAGAGCAAAGGATCCCAAGTGTCAGTGTAAGTGTAAACATATATGCAGATTTGCTAATGAAGCCATTGTTTTTCAGTTGTAGTGAAAATGTTTTGGTTTTGTGTGGAACTGTTCCAGAGTTCTAAATACATACTTTTATCTTATACAGCCTTACATGGGACCCACTAGAGTAAGATAAGCTCAGGAGTAAACTGCCATTCCACATGATTACTTGTGCATTGGCAAAGAAGGGCAGCAGGTTTTTTAGAATCTGAATTAGAATTGCCAGAAGTCTTCTGTTCCTCTGCCCTGTTGTTTTCTTCTGCTTTTGCATTTCCACAGCTAAAAGGCTTGATCACTCAGTGTTGCAAGGACATTTTCTTTCTGCTCTTAAGTTGGGAGTACTCCCTGAATGGTATTACTGCTACACTGTGTATAATCTGGGGTGACCAATGGCTTGGGGAGAGGACATTTCCATTAGCATGCCATTATGGCTGATCTTGATGGTCAGCACAGTCTTTAAGTGCTGCAGCTGAAGCAATGCAGTTAACAGGTTTCTGAAATATGTTTCCAGTTGATATTAACAGATCTTTTTCCTCTTTAGTTTGGGTATTTTAAAATATTGTTTAGGTACATACATCCTGCTTTCTCTGTTCAGCACTTTCACTATACACTCCAGAATATAAAAGGCACATTGTGTGAGATTCAGGCATAAGAATGTCCTGGTTAGGATTTTAATGAGGATGTTGTTTGCAGGCCTGCTATAGTGCAGTTTTTTTTTACTATGATTACTGCCCTCAACATGGAGCAAGAGAATCAAAGTTGTTTAGAAAGTAAAGACAAGGAACTGTTTTTCCTCTTCACAGATGTGTGCTTGGTAGTGATGGAATCCGATAAAGAGGGGAATAAAATATCTTCAAAATCTTCGTCTGCTGTCTTCACCCATAAAAAAACGAAGAAATCCAGCATACCAGCAGCTGATCCAGCAGGTATGCAAAATTATGGTATTCTTAAGGGAGAGAGAGGACAGATACAGATCTAAAGAGGTGATAAGTGCACCACTTCTATGCAGATACTATGGCTATATAACTTTCAGCAAATATTAATTTAGAGAGGATTTGAAAATCTGGATTATTCTTTTTATTTTCATAAGCACAGTGCTTAAAGTACATATGCAGTTTAAAAAGTGATAGAGGGGCCAGTAAACCTTCAGGCAGATGATTTTTATGAAAACCACAATTGCTTCTGACTTTGGAAGTGGCTAGTGTTAGAGTGGAGGCAGTTCCAAAGAAGATCTTCAGACTCTCTGTTGAAAGCGTCATAGTTCAAATGACTGGACTCTAGAAGAAAACATGTAACTGTGAGTGGATGTAAGAACAGTGCTGTTTGGAAGTGATGACAACATTGGCCATCCCCAAATGACAATTATAACAGAAGCCTATTAGAGTTCAGACTGTTCTAGATTACAGGAGCTCAAATTTAGATAAACTGAAAAGCAATACAGATACTCTTGGCAAAGAACATGTGGCTCAGGAAATAGCCAGTGGTGTCATAGGAACTTGGTCCCCAAGGTTGATTAGGAAGGAATGCCAGAGCCCTTAATCTTTGATAAGTGCAACAATGAAATTAAGAACCCACTTGCCACGAACTGCCAAGTCTAACAGTAAGCTCAGGAGGATGTAGTGTGGAGATCAGCATCAAAAGGAAATCATTCTGGGTCTGTTCTTTGAAAAAGTTGCTTGGCTAAATTTTTCTTAGTAACACTGAAAGCAGCCAGGAGAATAGGAGCAGAGTTGTTGCAGATTGTGTACAGAGCAATTGATCAGATGATTCATTCATTTAACTTGGATACTGTTACAGTTAAAATGTGAAATTGTCTTGAGAGCTGTTTGCTATTAATTTTTCTAAGGTGAGGGGGAAACTATGAAGAATTTGAATAGCTCCTTCTACATTTATCATCCTATTGTCTGAAAATCGAACTTTAATAGAAACAAAATGCTACCTATTACACTTTGGGAACTCTGAAGTGTTACCACTGATGTAGTGTTTTGGTGTTCCCAAAGCAAAATATGCCTCTTTTGATTCTCACTCTTTGCCTCAAGTCATACAAAGCAGTTACCAGCTGACAGATCTGTGCTTCCAGGTAAACTGGATTGCTCTGCAGCTGCCTGCAGAAATAGGAACCTAAAGAGGAACTCACTCTTCCTGGCAAACCAGTGCACAAATAGGATTTCTAGGTTTCCTGCTTGAGGCAGCTAAGGAGCAAGGGAAGTGTGGAGTCAGGGACAATGTCCCAGTGCAGACTTTGGTTTTGCAGATACTTTTTTATCATTTTTACTAGCCTACAAGTCCATGAGATGAGACAGATACAGTAGCTTACATGTTGTTTACTAATATGACTTTTAATTTATTTTTTTTTAAGTTATGCATAATCTTGGGGTTTAGGTTTGCTGGTTTTGGCCTTCTGGACTCAGTAAGTTCTTTAAGTAGCCTGCGAAGAAGGAATTTCTGTTGCTGAATTGTTTAGTAATCTTTTATTTATTACAGTATGGATGAGATCACACCTCTGTAGTGCAGAACATTGAATGTAACTTGTAGCAGGGAGCAACTCTGTCTCAAATAATATTTTATTTTGATTTAAGAGCCAACAATGAAAAGGATGAAATGTATCATCCTGTTACACATGTAGTCCTCAGGCAGAGAGAGATGAACTGATTTACTAACAATCATACAGGAAATCTGTGGCAGAAACTGAGCCACAGTATGAATCTCCTGTGCTGCCATTCACTTAACCTAATTTCTGTGTCATTCTTCTCCTCTGGGGGACTCTTGTAGACTGCAGAATATTCAGCTTTGTGTGTACCCAAAAAATCTTTGAACTCGTACAGATTTATCAGATCCTCTTGACAAATTCAGACATATCATCCAAGGACTTAAAGACCAGGGACTGTGAACAGAGTAACCGTTTTCCTATTTTTGATTTTTTTTTTAATGCCACTTCCATTTCCCTCCTAATTTCTTTACTTTCTTTATCTGATGTGAATTGATGTGATAATTACTTTATAAGAACACCAATATTCTCTCCTGGCATCATTTAACTTCTGTTCTGACCTCTGATCTGTTCTGATGTTTCAAGTGTTCATGTTTGGAAAATCCTAAAGTGGTCCCAGCTGCCCCTATGGGCCTCTTTCTGCTTAAATCATAACTTGGGATACTCAGGAATTTATTGCAAGATAAACAAAGCTACAGGGATTCTTCACTTTCCCATTTTCAAAGCTTTTTAGTATTTCTTCTTGTTGTGATTTAGTGAATGTTCCAGAAGGCAGTGGAGCTGCAGAAGCAGAGTCCAGCCAGTGGACGTGTAAAGTGTGTTCATCTGCTTTCCAGGAGCCTCAGCTGCTGACAGGTAAAAAGTTTTAGAAGTTTGTGAAAGAGTACTGAGCAGAGTTAGGAGAATTCTGCTCTTCCAGAGCAGGACATTGTGAAGCCACATCCCATACAGGATGCAGTAGGATACAGGTTTTAATTTTTGTACTGCTTTAAGAAAAAGAGTAGCGGGCAAGGTAAAACAGTGATATTTTGGATATGGTAGTGGTCAATCTCTGGGCAAACAACTGTGATGTTGAATCTAAAAGGAATGAAGCTGTTGTTTAGAAGATGACATGTGAATGTTAGGAATTTCAAGGACGGGGAGCTGCATGAGTGGTGTATAAGATTAGTGATGCCAGCTTATAATTAGTGATATTGTCTGGCGGGTATTTATGGCACAGATTTAGTACATGTAATAAAATACTTCCCCTTGTCCCCACATTTAATTTGCAGCTATTTTATGCAGTTTTCAGAAGGACTTAAAATATTTAAGAGCTCTGACCATTTGATGAATCATATTTGAAAAGGGGACTTAGGCTGCTAAGTAACTTGGGCATTTGGAAAAACATACCCATTATGAGGGAGCACAGCCCTTTTACAGGGATCTCTTACAAAAAATCAGCCCCTATGAGTAATTATTGCAGGGTTTAATAGATGGTATGCTTTTATTTAGGAACATATCGTGACTGCTGTTGAAATAATTTTGGAGTCTCTGCTAGGTGAGGTTGACCCAACTGATAGGCTTCAGCTGGATCTATCCCCTTTGAGTACTTCATGACAGCTTCTTTCCTCCTTCTCTCTTGTCTTTCCCATCCACCCAGAGCACTTGCTTAGTCACCTGGAACAAGCTAAAGGTGCCCCTCAAACCAGCCAAAATGAGGCTGTTGCAGAGAAAGCAGCAGAGGCTCCTGCTGTGGATCAGCCAGTGATTTGTGATGCAGCTGGTGCCAGTACAGACTCAAGGAGGAAGGCCAGGAGGGGAAGAAAGCCCAAAACAGCAAAAGCAGAAACACCTATTGTCATTGTTGAAGACGAAGATTCTTCAGGTAAAACAAAACTTACTCAGAAAATGCTGAGTACATATCCCCTCATTCATCTGTTGATACCTTCTCAGAAAGTCCTAAAAGGTAGCACAGGAACAAGATGGGGGGTTTTAGTTAGATCACTAAACCAGATTATTTACAAACTTTGTTAATTATCTCCAAGGCCTTGTCTAAACTAAGTATTGCAGCACCTACACTTAGATTACCCGTGTGTCCTTCAGTAATTTTAGTAATAGAGAGGCCAAGAGAAATGGCAGATAGTGGTTATTAGAGGCCTGCCTAGATTTCTGCAAGAAGGAACAGGAGAGAAAGCATCGTCCCTTGCAAGAGGAAATACCTTTCTGTCTATACCTTAAGATTTATTCTTGAAAGGGGCCTTTTTCAGGGCCTTACCTCCTTTCAAGGGATGTTCCAGTAAGAAATTTCATGATGCATAGTCAACTGACCTTTTAGTAATAGGTTGGAAAGGTAAGAAATTAGGTGTCCCTAAGAGATGTTGGCTACATCTTACTTGTCATTCAGTAGGCACTTTCTCTGCCTTGCAAATGCTACCCAGTCATTAGCAATCCATTTTTTATCATTGATAAATACCATGTTTGTGGACAATGTGTTCAGTGCCACATCTCATTACAATTTCTGCATTTGAGGTTTTATTTCTAGCTATTCACATCAACACTGTACTTTTATGATGTTTTTGCAGTGGAACATGTAGCTGACATTGTAACTGAGGTCCCACCAGAAGACGTAGCTGTGCCTTCAGCTGCAGAAGAGAGGATTATGGAACTGGTTTTAGGAAAGATGCCTAACACTACAAATAGCATCAGTTCGGTGACAAAGTAAGTGTTCTGGGATGCAAAATTTCCTTTTAGGATAAATTAAGATTATATAGCATGTTATAGCTCTCCTCAACTTCCGGACACACATGCATTCTTTTTGTTAGCATAAAATTGTGTGATGCTGTTGCTGCTACAAGAGCTGACTTTGCCACAAAGACGGCTTGTGCACTGGAGGGTAGTGCACAGATGGTGAGATACTTGTGGTAGAATTTTCAAGCATAAACCATGAGAACTTAATTTTCCATCATGTTACTGGTTTTGTACAGGGGATTCCAAAAGCCTTCTGCATCTGCAAGGTGAAATATTACTTGCATTGGTGGAAAAACGGACAAAGAGCTACAATAATTATGCTAACCATTATTATTATTATTCAGTCTTGCTTGTCATCTTAACTCATGATTGACTTGTTGATTTATGTGTGCAGTACTTCAGTTTTAGAGCAGTGGGAGAGGAAAACTTAAATAAAACAGAACTTCGGGGAGACTCTTCAATATAATTTGATTGATTTAGATTCTTTTATATCTTTTTGTCTTGGTAAAATTGGCTTTTTGGATTCTTTTTTGTATAATAAAGCACTTGATTTTTCAAAATTAGCTAGTAATGCTATATATTGAAGTCCTTAGCAGACACAGAGCCATCAACAATGCACTGCAGCAGGTGGTTGTGCTGGGAAATAGAACAGTACTGCTTCTTGGCACCCTGCAGCCCTCTTATCATATACGCCTTTTGCATGAGACCTGCCAAGCTTTCTGAGCTGAAGCAATGCTAATGTTTGCAGAGGATAAGCAGAACAGATCCTTTATATTCCTCCGAGTGGCCTGCAAATAGAATCTCTGAGGCTGGTGGCTGCTGCTTTTTTCCTTGTTTGTGCTGGGTGAAGATAATTTGGAGTGAGCTGTGCTCTGACACCTGCCACTTTCAGGGGGTGGCCAGGAGGGTGCCTTGGCAATGAGGAAACTCCAGGCCCCTCTCTGCCAGAAGCTGAGCATAACACTCCTCTAGCTTTTGCCAGCTGGTGGTACTCTTTCTTGCAATCTGTGGGATACCTTTCAGTCCCTGCCTTTCTTTCTCTAATCCAGTAGGTTTGCTCATCACCAAAACACCATGTCCCTCAAAAGAAGTTTAATTCTCTCCAGTAGACATGGCATACGTCGGAAGCTGATAAAACAACTTGGGGAGCACAAGAGAGTCTATCAGTGCAGCATCTGCAGTAAGATCTTCCAGAACAGCAGCAACCTCAGCAGGCACATCCGTTCTCATGGTGGGTTTGCTTTCGTCTCACTTTTCTATTGATTTTGTCTCTTGTTGGTTCTACCTCTTGAGTAAAAGAGCTAGGCTATTTTTAGATATGGGGATACATAATTTTAGGAGAGTGCTTTTTCATTTTTTTCTTGTTTTTTAACTCTCTAGGAAAGTCTTTTAATTATGCAGACCAAAGCAGGGGAAGATAGTTGACATGATGGCAGGATGACATTGTAGTTAGAGCATTTAAAATTTGAATTTAGGTACATATTTTAAACCAGGGTGAGGAAGTGAGGGTTTTTCCAAAACTATTCTTCCTTTAAATATATATCACCCCCACCTTCACAGGAACATGAGTAACATTGCTTTGTAAATGTCAGCTGAGTGCTTTTTAGCTTGTGGTCTGCAGTTCCAGCTGTTTGTGACCTACTTCTAAGGATTCCGTGGAAAATAATCACTGAAAAAAGGTGGGGGAACCAAATAAAATTGTTGTCAAAAGTGTTGGAAAAGGTTAAAATCCACTATTTGGATCTCCTGAATTACTGAAGCTTCTCATCACTAGCCTGTTTATTTGCACTTTGTGCTTTGGTTTCCTCTGTCTTGCCTGGAGTTTTATTATTATCAGTTGCTGACTACTTTCTTTTATTTTTTTATTTTATCTTGGTTGATCCCCTCAGGTGACAAACTATTTAAATGTGAGGAGTGCGCAAAGCTGTTCAGCCGTAAAGAGAGCTTGAAGCAGCATGTGTCATACAAGCACAGCAGGAACGAAGTGAGTGGAAATGACTAGCGGGCTCTTTCTGAGGTTAGATGGAAATGTACAGTGAGCTTCCAGGTGCTCTGCTAGCTGGGGAGCTTGGGTCAATTATATTTGAGTGGATATCCTTGTGAATAAGTGAGACAAGACTGATAGGCAGAGGCGACATCTCCTGTTAGAACAGTTAATGAATTTGCAAAGTGTGGATGCCTTTGAGCACCCAAGTCCTTTCTCGTGTCTGAATTTCCTGTAGAAAGTTGTTTTCAGGCATCAGTTACAGCAAGACAAGCTGGAGTTAGCTGGATCCGCATGATCTAGAGGTGAGATCTGACTTCAGTTTATGGTACTAAATAGGATTGTTCCAGTCTTGTTTGTTTGTCCTATTTATTTTTTCCCCGCCTATAGCATCATTTAATGTGTGAATTCTCTGGGTAAAGTCTGTGTCATTAAGGGGTATGTGCACATATGTGAATGTACAGTGTTTACAGTTGCAGTCAGTGCTGCTGCCATGCAAACACTAAACATGCCTGTAGTGGGGCCTTATCAGTGAATATTTCCCTTGCTGCATGGCATCAAGGTCCTAAGCTCTCAAACTGCTGGTGTCTGTTCTGGAGCTGGAGGATGAGTCACATTACATCTTGTTTCTCAAAAATTCTGTCTCTCTGATGGAGTGGGAGTTCTCAGGAAGGCTGTTACAAGCACACAGGTGCACGGTCTCCTTTTCTTTTTATATAGAGCTCAGATGTGGGAACATGGCAGGATGATAGAGCACCAGAGTTTTGTAGCAGTGATATTTAAATGCCCTGTCGAAGGAAGAAAAACCGGAAAAGGCAGAAGCGGAAAAAAGTAGTTGAGATTTAGAATTTTCTTTGTCAGACATGACTTTGCTTTTTCCCTCTCTAACACTGTTTGCAATCCTCAGGTTGACAGTGAGTACAGATACAAGTGCACCACGTGTGAAAAGGCCTTTCGGATAGAGAGCGCACTGGAGTTCCATAACTGCCGGACAGGTGAGAATGGCTAGAAACATTCTGCTTCCTGTCGCCTCTACTCTGTTTTGTGGGGATGTCTGCAAACCCACCTCAGCATAGTAACTACAAAGGGGGAGTAAGCATTTGGATTTTTTTTTCATCATCACAACAAGCAACCTGCCTCTTTCCTTCCCCCCTTCCCATGTTGTGGTAATAAGGAGAGTATTGTCAGTAATCTGTAGAGCAAGACATCCACTGCTGTATTGGTTTTTTTGTTGAGTATTTCCTTCTCAGATGTCTAATATCCTCACTGATATTTCATTTGTACATTCACAGATACCCTGTCAACATCTCTTTAACTTCCTTCACCTCATTTCTCTGAAACAGAGGAACTGGAAAGGGGGCCAGTTTTCTAGGATTACAGTTTTGTTTTGCTGTCTCATGCTTTCTCTCTTTAGACTTGCAGTAGTCTCTTTAGGTGTTGGTTTTTGTTTCTTGGTATCACTAGAAGCTGTCCTTTTCTTCCAAAGCTATCCCTTGTGGTTACTCATTTACACTGAGTGATCTTATGCTTAGAAAATGACATTGTGTCTACTTGTAGGGACCTGCGATAGCTGTTAGTCCAGAATCACCTGGGTATTTGCCCCTTACAGCACCATTCAAAGTAGCTTTTCTCATTTCCTTTCAGAGAGTGCAGCTTGTATAAAAACTCAGCCTTACAAAGAATGGAAATTAATGCCAAGCAATGTCAGTGTTCTGTTTATTTAAAGACAGCAGCTCATTTTTGCTCTGAGGTGACTGTTACCAAAACGAGCAGCAGTTTTTGATCTACTCTTTAACGCATCAAACTGTTGCTTCTTCTATAATTGCTGTAGCATTGGCAGATTTCACCTACAGAATTGTGCTTTCATGTTCCAACAAAGTACTCAGCTACTGAATGCAAAACAAGCTCCCTGTAGACCCATTATCACATAATGGTCTGGAGATTTTATACTTTCTTCTAGAATATTCAGTCCTGGCTGGTATTAGGAACCAGTCCTGGCAGAAGTACTCTGGCACTTAGACACAGCTGTTTGTGTGATGTTGTGTTGCTGCATATGCAGCGATTTTACCAACATTAAAAACTTGAATGCACTCGAAGCATGATTTTAGTGTCTGCTAGACCACAATGGAAATAGCCCACGTGAGAAGGTTATGATGCAAGAGTCAGTGTCCAAGTTAGCATCATATATATATATATTGCCTTTAAAAGAAAAGTTCTCCAGTACATTCCAGTGATATTTAAACTCATGGGTAGGAAAAATAGGGGGATTTTATGCTTATTACTTTTTTATGGGATGTCAATTTTTTTTTAATAAAAGAAAAATACATTGCATTTCCCTCCTAAATCCATCATAGTGCTTGTATGTTAAAACTTGGGTCTAGCAAAAGAGCTACCTGTCTCACAAACGTACAAAACCTGTTTTCATCTGTAAAGAGCTGCGTGGTTTCTCTTGCTTACAGATGACAAGACATTCCAGTGTGAGATGTGTTTCAGATTCTTTTCTACAAACAGTAATCTTTCAAAACACAAGAAAAAGCATGGGGACAAGAAGTTTGCATGTGAAATCTGCAATAAGATGTTCTACCGGAAGGATGTCATGCTAGACCATCAAAGACGACACTTGGAAGGTAAGTATACTGCAGATCAATCTAATTATTACTCTTGAAACATGAATAGAAGTGGGAAGGTTAAGGAAATGATGGTAGCAGCCATTGTTTTTTGTCATTTACCTGATCTGGAGTGGCTGGTTTCAGCAAAATGTGAGATATATTTAAAATAATAGTAACAGATCCTGGAGGTGAGTTGCCTAGTTCTATGAAAAACTTTCTATCTAGGAGGTGCACCTACCTTTTGTTTCAGCCTCACGTGGTTGGATCCAGTGCTACTGGAAAGTTGCTTGGCTTATTATGCAGTAGTTTAGCTGATTTTAATTCTATCTTTTTCTTTTTTAAAATAAAAAATTATATATGGTAACTTAAAAATTTGAAGGCAGAGAATTCAATGAGTGTACAACTGAAAGTGCCTACTGTTTAAATATAGTATAAATGAAATGCTCTGTGATGTTATCCTTCAAAACCTTGGGGATATATGAAAAGGAGATTGTAAGAGTTTGCTCTTCAAAATCTCAAACATCTAAGAAAGTTAAAGGTACTCAAAGACTCTGGAAATACTTGGGTGGTAGTAGACTGCTGAAATAGGTATTAAAATGTCTCCATGATCTAGATGCTAAAACCAAAGGTACCTTTAAAAAAGCAGGCAGATTTTCTAATTCGGTGCTTTGGGTGTATCTGACAATCACTGGCTGCTCTTGTGATTCAGACCTTTGTGTCATGAGCTAGAGGATGCAGGGTTGAATGGCAATGGCAAGGTGTCTCGTGTAGCTGTCACAGAACAGCAGCAGCTCTCCTCCCTCCTGAGAGTAGCAAAGAAAGAAGTCTGAAATCCTCATTGAGCATTACAGATGATGCTGGATGGTTGACTCTCTCCTTAGAGACTGAGAGGAGCAATTTCTGGGCCAGGTATATGATCAAAGTTCTAAGGCCTGTTAAGATCTGCCTGTTTCCAAGTGTTGACAATAAAGGTCTGTTTTCAGACACTTCACAATTGGTGTAATAACCAATAAGCCATAATACATACTTTGGCAGACTGCTTTTTTATTCTTAAGGCAACCTTTTAATTTAGAACTTATCCTTTGGTTATCAAATTCTGCTTTGAGGCTTTTCCCAGTGTTTGACTCTTTTTCACCATATTCACTTGGAAGGGCATGTGGACTGGAGTGGAAAACCATGGTTTATTTTTCTTGTTTTGTTTTTTTGATGGGGACTGTTCTGTTAAGGGGTGAGGCGTGTGAAAAGAGAAGATTTTGAGCACAGCACGGAAAACATGGTTCGCTACAAGAAGGAACCTTCTGGATGCCCTGTGTGTGGGAAGGTAGGCATCTTTGCCAGCGTCTGCCATGTGAAGCTCTGCATTGTAACTCCAAGAATACTACTCCAGGGGTACAGTGCACCTCAACCCAGCGCCTCCAAACGAGTTACCGTGGCATAACAAGTTACCACCCGTGTATTAAACCACAGTAACAGCCTACCTGAATAACACACAGCCTGCCAAAAGGTTGAGGTAAATGACTTGCACTGAGGTATGTGCCAAGTCAAATTACCTTGCAAGCTCAGACAAGCACATGGTCAGTTACCAGTGAGCCCTGTCACCCAGCTGAGATGTTACTCTTTAAACTGCCTTAGCTCCATTATATACCCAAGCCCATTGTGACCACCAATGGTGGGAGCTGTTAGGACAAAGATAAGAACAAACCTGAACTTCAGACTAGACCTTTGTTCAGGACATGCAGCACAATGTAGAGTGTAACATGGTGACTGTGTCTGTCAGTGAAATCTCATAGCTTCTGTTAACTTGAAGTGAAGTTTTTCTGTTGGATTGTAAGCAGCTGGAGTTGACTGTGCATTGGGAATAATTTTCTATTAGAAATCAAAGTGAATTCACAGTGTAATGACATTGTTGCATTTGGGTGTTTAACACTCATGATCTTAAGTTGCTGTTATAGGTACAAAGACTGTGGGTTTAACTAGGGAGTTTATAAATGTTTAATGATTCATGGTGTAAGATGTACTCGGGCAACTCTTAAGTTGCTTTTTAATGCTTTGGACATGTTACATATAAATGAAGGTAGATTTTGTGGATGTGTCTTTTTATAGATGGATGGAACATTTGTGAGACAACAGATACTGTCTAAATATTTATAAATCTATCCTATTGTAATTCTGCTGTGGATTTTTTGGAAGTCCACCGCTGTTAAAACAGCCAATTTCAGTCAGTTCCTTGGATCTGCATGCTTGTATTCTGCTGTGCTAGCAGTTTCTGAGTACCCCGCTGGCTAGATAACAGGAGCTCCTACGTGCTTCTGGCACAGATGAATAAAACAGGACTGTAAATATATTCTGTGCTATCTATTGGATAACTTGCAAAGAGCTGTAGCCCTGCTGGACATGATACAAACCCCCTTTCTTCTTTTAGGTGTTTTCGTGTAGGAGCAATATGAACAAACACCTTTTAACACATGGAGACAAGAAATACACTTGTGAAATCTGTGGACGTAAATTTTTCAGGGTGGATGTGCTGAGAGATCATATTCATGTCCATTTCAAGGTATTGTGTTAATTATTTATTAGAAAAGGCATGTTACCTAGCAGACACATAAATCAATAAATATATTGACACTGTTACAGCCACATGTTCATACTGGCAACACAACAGTGATGATGTACCCTGTGCAGTGATGTTCCTACAGCAGCCTAGCAGGAGTTGTGCTCTGATTTACTTACAGCTCTGTTTCTGCATCAGGATTGCTACAGAATGTGTGGACTGCCATATTTGAAGTTACTTCAGCTGTCACTGCAGAACACTCTTCTAAACGCTGTGGAAAAATCACCTCTGTGACCTTTATGTAAATCACTGAGTTTGCTCAGTCTAAAGCAGGGAGAATAACTTAACAGGGAGGCTGCAGATAGATGATAATGTTCCACTTGTATTTTGGTTGGGCTGTGGGGTTACTGTCACCCCCTCTCTTTGTCAGAAAAAAAAAAGGCCAAGAGAACTAAATGTTCTTGCCCTAACAATGACAGTAGTTCTCTCATATATACTGATATAATTGCCTGTGTATTGAGTTCCTTACCTGGTTTTATCAAAATGTTCCAAATCACAAATAAAAACCCTATTAATAGTGCTTAATCACACCTAAATTATTTTTACATTACAAGATTAACACTGAATTGTAAGGAATTGAATTGAAAGGGAATTGTATCACTCAGTGGTGCTCATAAAGATGCTTTTATGGATGTAACACTGTACTAGTCGAGTCTCTGTTTACATTAAAGTCTTTTTTTTACACAAAATTCTTTTATACACAAAACGTTGAGTATAATTTGTTTGGATAAGTAGTTGTTCATTGTTTAGTCATGGACAGAGGAACTTTGTTTATCTGAATTGAATGAAGCAGGAGGGTATTTTATATAAATAATGTTACAATAATAGTTAACACAAAGCAGTCTGCATGGCAACAAAAGCTTGACTAGGCGTCACCTTTTGAAATAGAAGTTTCATCTATTAAAACAGAACATTCTTTCCCACCTTGCACAGGACATAGCACTAATGGACGATCACCAGAGAGAAGAGTTCATTGGAAAAATTGGAATTTCCTCAGAGGAAAACGATGACAACTCTGATGAAAGTGCAGATTCTGAGCCTCACAAGTATAGCTGCAAAAGGTGCCAGGTAGCTTTAAATACTTTCAAGTTAACTTGTTTTGGGAACTTGGGGCAGAGGGGGTGGAGATGTCTATAAATCATTCAGAATTTTAAATAACATCAGAGGTTTACAAAAAGAAGGCCAGGACACAGGTCTGCTGTCTTCTGCAGTCATTGTTACCTCTAATCTATGAAACGATTCTGCTTCATGAGACTTAGGTGGTGTTGTGTGAGGCAAATGCTAAACACTTAAAAAGAGAAGTACATACGCTTACCTGTGTGCTAGGAAGCAAGCAAGCAAAACTGGAGGAAGAACCAATAAAGGAACACTCAAATCTTACGCTACCTTTTCATTATGCCAAGATTTAAATAGTTAGAGTGTTTCCGAATGATACCATCCACAGATTGATTGAAGAGATCAGATGGTCCTCTAGTGGGTATCCAGTCTGGAGGATTAAGAGTGCTGCTTATGCTCAGTGTGACTGCCTATTCTTGGCCTACTCTATTCCTAACAGAATGGCATTAGAAGTACGGCTGGAACATCCTTTACTCAGTTGTCAGATGAGTGAGGAAGGCTTTTTAAACCTCTTACTGCGTGCGTGGCTTTTGCAATTTAGTAAAGAAGTAATGGGGAAGAATGGGGTCCTTAAGGCCCATCTGGATTGGTCCCTTGCTGGGCAAGCACTATATGCTGGGTTGGGTGGGAAGTGAAAGCAATCAGTGAGAACAGCAAAACTGGTCAAAGTGACATGGGGACAGGGGAATTTTGGTAAACTTACATGGCCCCCAAAAGTCACAGCTTATTTCACAGTCTACATAATACATGGTGAAAGTGCTTAGTGTATCTTAATTTTAAAGACATAGGGATAATAAGACTTCTGTTTTCCATTCTGATCTGTGAACTGGTTTTAAGTGCTATCTGATTTTAAGCTTACATCAGTAAGCATAAGAAGGTGTGGTATCACAGCAGCTAATCATGTGCTTGCTTTCAATGTGGTAATTCTAACACTTAATGGGTATATAAACTACATAAAATGGTTTGTTTCCAAATGAAGGCAATAGTGCCAGTCAGATTAGAAAGCTCTTTTTGGAAGCTGGGGTTTTTAGCACTTTTGCAGGTGTTTGTGAGGTAAACAGCTGTGTAAGGCAACAGCTGAGTTACCCGTGATGAGATGGGGAAGTTTTTTGGCTGAAAATAATCTGTTCGGACATTCCCAAGGAAGAACAACGTACAAAT
This sequence comes from Megaceryle torquata, assembly GCA_024611175.1. Lineage (NCBI taxonomy): Eukaryota > Metazoa > Chordata > Aves > Coraciiformes > Cerylidae > Megaceryle > Megaceryle torquata. Next base: position 74,107 of record JANIJG010022427.1, read on the forward strand.
GAGTCTTAGTGAACTGGGTCTTCTGAGCTCTTAAAAATTACTCTTTCTGTTTTTTTCCTCATCCCAAAGTACACCTTCATCAAACTATGCAGCATTGTGCGAAATGCCCTGATTAGTTCCAAAACTGGAGCAAAAGAGCGCGTCATTAATGGCACTTTGCCCTGATATATGTGCATATGCAGGGTTACTTAGACCAGGAAGCTAAGCAGTGGAGCACCTCTGTATCATAGTTGTAGCACTTTCCAAGACCTGAGCTAGAATCACTGCCCTGCAGTTCCTGGAGGTACCAACTGTTCTGGAGCAAGTGCCAAAGCTTACTATGCAGACCAGACCTTTCCATGCCCCTAAAGCCCAAAAGTTTTCTCCATCTGTGGTGTCCCTGCTTTGACAGCTAGTGGAGGTTAGATGTGGGTCTCTTCAAGGCTGTTCATCAGTGCACAAATAACTGGTGTCTTTTTCTTGTGCAGTGTAAGAAGCAGAGATACCATCTCAATCTAGTTTTCAAAATGAGTTAACTGTCATCCTGTAGCAATGTGCTCATCATGGCCAGATGGATAAAAGCTGGATAAATCCAGCTTTTTTGGATGTTTCATCCAGCCATACACAGAATATTTATGCCTATGAGTTCTGACTTTAGATCCCAGTGGTGTGTTACAAGATTGTTGCTGTTCCCAAGGACTTTTTTCCCCCTTCATTCACTATTGGTTCATTCCACAGTTGACGTTCGGCAGAGGGAAGGAGTACCTGAAACACATAATGGACATTCACAAGGAGAAGGGCTATGGCTGTAGCATTTGTAACCGACGTTTTGCCTTGAAGGCAACGTACCATGCACACATGGTCATTCATCGGGAGAACCTGCCTGATCCTAATGTGCAGAAGTAAGATGATTTGTTGGACTGATAAGAGGAGCTATTTGTTTGAAGTTGCAGTGGCTCTGCCACCTGATGCTTTTAGAGAACTGGGCTGTACTAAAGTGTCTGAAACTGTATAGTGAGTGTTACAATATTTATTAAAAGCTTGAAATACATATATATCACTAATGATTCAATTCACAAAGGTGATTAGTTAACAGCCTCCCAGTTTGGGATTTCTAAAATACCACTCTATGATTTTGGTAAATATTTTCTAAAAAAGATTATTTGAGCAGTGCCAGACTGCTCCAGGCTTGCAGTGAACTTAGGGTTTTCTTAAGGCTCATTTTAAAAATGCATTTATGTTTCAAGGAACTTTTTATAGTAATTAGCATTACCAAGTGAAGTACAGTTACTGACAGAGATGCCTGAAAACCACCTGTGTCCAAGAAAAGAATGACAGTTTTTCATCCCTTGGTTTCAGATACATCCATCCATGTGAAATCTGTGGAAGGATTTTTAACAGTATAGGAAATCTGGAAAGACATAAGCTTATCCATACAGGTAAAAAAATGTTGTGTTTCTTTATTATTATTATTATTTAAAAAAAAAATTCTGTTTGCAATACATGCTTTATTTTTTCTCTGGAGAAAATATGTTATGACTTTTTACCATAAGTTACAATAAGATAAATGTTATACTTTTAGGGTAGACCAGTTTTCTAAAGCAGGTAGTATTAATGAAGATATTTAGTCTAGGAACGCAGTCCAGGTTCCTAATTGATATGATGCAGGATTCACCTGCTAAACATCCTAATTTTGTATTCCATTCTTCCCCAAATTCTTATCCATGCCACCTTCTCACCATTACACAGGCTGAAAACTGCTATTGCAAAATCATTTTTAACAACTCATTATTATTTCATGCTATTCAGTATTTTCCTACTTCAGGCCTTATCTTTTTTTTTTTTTTTTTTCAGATCTTACACAAAAAGCCATCTTTTCCTCTCTCTCTAAAGTCTTCTAGTTTAGTTTGGGCCACAATATGCATGAAGGATGTGGTTGACAACACAAGTGGACTGTTGCCCTCTAAACTCACCAGCTTAGTCAGTTTTTAGGAGTTGCACATTTTTCATTAACATTTTTTTGTTTATGTTGTCTTTTACATTTATTTTTAAGGTGTAAAAAGTCATGCTTGTGAGCAATGTGGCAAATCATTTGCTAGAAAAGACATGTTAAAAGAACATATGCGAGTCCATGATAATATCCGAGAATACTTGTGTGCAGAATGTGGCAAAGGTATGTTTAATGCCTTGTTTTCCATTAATTGTGATACTGAATAGCAGGTGAATATCTGAATTAAAACTACTTCCGTTCTTAGAATATTGGAAGAGTCCTTGGAGTGCTGTAAATCCTGCATTTTTGTGAGGTAGAAACTGTATTAGTCAGGAAAATTATGGGTATGTAAACTACCCCTAATTTTATACAATCTAGTTTCATGACCTGTAAGACAAAACTGACTTGAGGAGCACTTGCCTGACAGTTCCGATGCATTTGCAGCACAAAAGTGAATGCATGTTAATTTTTTCATTCTAGGCTGTTTTCAGGCTTAATAGAGTAATTTCTCTTTCTAAGAGCATTGAGTCAAAATTGCTTTGACTTTTTGAATTGTTTGCATTGCAACTTGAACAAATCTGAACTGGTATTTTAGTGGAAGGCAGTAAGTCTGACATCTCTAATGTCTTTGCTTGCCCCTGCTGCTTTGCTTCTTCCTCGGTAGTGCACTCGGTTGTTTTCCAGAGCTTTTGTGTGGAATTAAAATAACAATGGTAATGTGCACTGCTACCTGAACAATTAAAAACATGCAGCCGTGGACATGCAGCAGATGAAATCTTATAGCTCTTGCCTAACAACAGGAGCATCCTGAGTTCTCCTGTGACAGTGGGAGCAAGGGACTAAGTGTCATGCTGTACCTTTTGTCTCACAGGAATGAAGACAAAACACGCGCTTCGTCACCACATGAAACTTCACAAAGGGATTAAAGAATATGAATGCAAGGAATGTCACCGAAAATTTGCACAGAAAGTCAACATGCTGAAGCATTACAAAAGACACACAGGTGGGGTTTCTGAAGATGTACAAAAATTGCACTGAATCAGTTAAATACTGTCAAAGAGAACTCTTACCTAGAACAGTCAGAGCAAACACGAATGAGGAACACTAATTTTAAAATATGCATATTCTGCTTTTTGAAAAGTGAGATTTTGTTGGCAGCCAAGGCCACTTGTTATACAGTTAAGATACATAATTTGTTTGGCTTCACGTTTTGCATTTTTTAAGAGGAGTGGTCTTGGACTAGAGTAGGTCTAGAGCATTAGTTTTGTTTTAAGGTCTTGACATTCTCATTTCCCAAAAGAAAATTTTACCTTCCACATCAATTCCTCTTGGATTCATTTTCCACCAGATATAGTGGCATGGTTGGATAAAAATAGCTAGTGATGCTGAGCTTCTCCTACTTGTTTAGCTATGATTTGATTTTACTGTTTTTTCAGTCACATGAGATCTGGAATTGTCTCAGATACCTTAGACTATTTTCACTCTGATTGCTAAATCTGCTCTTCATGCAGGAATTAAAGATTTCATGTGTGAGCTCTGTGGCAAGACGTTTAGTGAGAGAAATACAATGGAGACTCATAAGTTGATTCATACAGGTAAATCCTCGAAAAAACAGTATCCAAAGACAATACCTTAATTTTGTTCCTAGGCTTGTTTTAGACTTGCCATTCTTGGAACTGTTGTTACACATCACGTTACCCACATAACCTTGTTCCTCTTATTGTGATGCTGACAATACAATACTCATCTTTGCGGGCTGTTGCTAACAGTGCTTCCTTCCATCTGCCACCAGTAGGAAAACAGTGGACATGTTCAGTCTGTGATAAGAAATATGTCACTGATTACATGCTACAGAAGCACATCCAGCTCACTCATGATAAGGTAGAAGCCCAGAGCTGTCAGCTGTGTGGGACAAAGGTTTCTACCAGAGCATCCATGAGCCGACATATGAGGCGTAAACATCCAGAGGTGAGTTAGTTTGGCAGGTAGATTGTGGGGTGATTTGTTTTATCTGTAACTTTTTTATTTTTTTAAAAAGAAATTTTATGGCCTTCAGTGACTTGAATTATTTTTATTTTTCTTCCACTGTTCTTTTGGGAACAATTTTAGGTAGTTTCTGTTAAGCATGCACTTAACTGAATCAGCCTTTTCATTATGTTTCGGTAGTAAACATATTTGATTGTCAGTCCCTAAAAATGAAGTTCTTTTGATTTTTTTTAAATCCCTTTTCTTTTTTCTGCCTCAGCTTAAATGTATATGTTTTTTCATGTTTTGTCTTCATCCATTAGGGAGTATAATTGATTCTTTTTCCCTATTGTGTTCTCCGTATTCAGAAGTGATCTGAAAGAAATGGTGAATAGAGAGATGATGGCGGCATCTGCTGATAATACAAAATTAGTCTTAGTATTAAAGATGAATGCTGACTGCAGAGTATTGGGGATTAGAAGGCTGTTTTGTCTGACCCCAGCGGGGCTTTTTGTGTATTCTAAATTTCTGAATAGCTATTGTGTTTCTCTTCAGCATTTCTTCTTTAGGTTGACTAAGACTTGTCCATTCCCTTTGAGGCTTTTTTTTTTTCCCTACCACTTTAACATTAGTATTGCTTTGCCTTAAACTATCCCTATTTTTTATTGTCATGACTGGGAAGGAAATCAACAAAAAGCTTTGTTTATTGATTTTTTAGATTAAAAATGTAGCTACATATCTGCCATCCTGAGGGCAATTTGTCTGTGTTCTTTGATAAGCTGATATATAGATTTAGTTGAAAATTATAGAGTAGGACGCAGTTGTTAGGTTTAAAAATAGAAATGCTAAATTATTTTTCTTCAAACACATTCTTTGTTTCCTGTAGAAGTCTTCATTTCCCAGTGCATTGTGTTCTGTCTAGAATATGAAAATAAACATATTCTTCTGCTCTTGTGTCACGGTTTAGGGTCAGGGCGGCCCCTTAGACCTATAACAGACACTCTCTGTTAACCCCCCTCCCTCCCCAAAGGGGAAGAGAAAGGGAATAAGGGAGAGAGACTTGTGATTAGAAAAGGAAACTAGAACATCTTTAAAGAAAATAAAATAGAATATGTACAAATCTATACAAAACCAGTATCGAACCCAACCCCCTGATGGCAATCACATCACCGTCACCACTGATGCTGTGGAGCAGGCACCAGGGGGTCCCAGACCAGGGCCCCTCAGCAGACGGCAGCTGTGTTCAGGAGCTGGATTCTGCTACCGGATTCAGGAACATGGGATCAAAGGCAGAATGGACAGAGTCTCCTTGGATGCTCCGAGGAAGGAACTGGAGAAGAACCCGGGAAAAAGCCTATAGACCCTTCAGATCCCTCTGCTTTATACCGAATATGACGTCTATGGGCTGGAATACCTCGCTGGTCAGTTTGGGGTCACCTGCCCTGTCCGCTCCTCCCTGCAGGTGCAGCCTTTCACTTTCCTGCACCCCCCAATGTGGTACACAAGATCCAGCAGTGGCCTTGGTCTGCACACCAACCCTTGGTAGTAACTCTAAACACGGGGTGTTATCACTGCCAGCAGCAGACACTGCCTGTGAGAACAGGCTGCTGACTTCAGACAGTGCAGTTAGTCAGAAGAACTGAACTGAAAAGGAAAATCACTGAACAGAATTAGTTCTGTTTTCACTCAAACCAGGACATCTTGTCTTTAAGTTTTGCTGGTTTTCAGCAAGAAAGAAAATATTATATGCCATGTTGTTATTTTAAAAAAGCCACAGTTAAATCCCTTTTATTAAATGGTATGTGTAAAATGTTAGATTACATAATTTTTGCTTTGTGACAGGATTTACTGGGGCAATGCTGTATTGTTTGACTCTGGTATGTTCACCAGCAGATACCTCTTTGTCTACAGATTATTTCAGTGAGGATTGATGATTTAGAGCAGCTTCCAGAGACTACTACCATTGATGCCTCTTCAATTGGGATTGTTCAGGTAAATTCGCCATTGCAGAATTCTGTTGGCAGGTAGGTTCCAGGAGTGTGAGGTGGGGATATCACTTTTTTTGGTACCTACCATAGTTGGGTATAAGCTGACAGCCAAGGAATGTGGGTTTTTAGAGTCGGCCCCAGCTTAACTTGTATAAGCAGATGCAAGCTGGTTGATCTGTGTTGTTATGTAATGTGGGTGCTGGTGAAATGGAGGTCGTTGCAGGGTGAGGTCTCATTCCCTGAAATCAAGTTTTTGATGAAGTTTTTTTCTTCACCTGAGAACCAACAGTAAACCAATTTCAGGTGATAGTCTCTTACTTGGAACCTCACTAAGCAAAATGACTTGGTGTTTTGTTTGGAAATATATTGCTCCAGCCGGAATTAGCCTTGGAACAAGGAGAATTGCCAGAAGGGAAACGGCATATGAAAACTCTCAAACGCGGCCAGAAACGAAAACAGAAGTCAGGTGAGGAGGAGGAAGCTCAAGTGCCTGAGGACCCTGCCTTCAATGAATACACAGAGAAGGAAGGTGAATTCACAGGGAATGTTGGAGATGAGACTAATTCAGCTGTACAGAGCATCCAGCAGGTGAGCTCCAGTAGCAGGGTAGTGGGTAACAAGCATTACTTAGAGGGATAACGATTTTTTTTTCCTAACAGCAAACACAAATGAGTGACTGGACCATTTAGGGCTAATCTGATAAATTGTGGTAACACAAAGTTGAGTAGAGACTTTAAAAAAGCAAGGAGTTGGACCAGTAAGCTCCTCATGTTGTTTTTAACGTCCTTTGGTGTTACCATCTCCTTGTTTGCCAGATACCACTAACTGGCCAAAGCTGTGACTAAAAGTGTGAAAGATAATTCAGCTGCTTCTTTTGAATGTTGCATGTGCCTCCCTTCCATTACCTTCTTATTTCTGTACGTGGAAGTTGGTGTATTCCAAGCTTTTTGTGTTCCCTTCTGTGCCTATTGCTTCTCTTGCTGGCAGTAGCGACATGTGAGCCCATCAGCACTCAGGTGATCTTTCTTGATGCTTGGTGTTTGGTAGTCAGCTACAAGATATAAGGTTGAGGTTACCTTTTTGTTTTTCCTCAGGTGGTGGTGACCCTTGGTGACCCAAATGTCACAGCCCCTTCCAGTTCCGTCGGGCTGACAAATATCACTGTTACTCCCATAACGACAGCGGCAGGAACCCAGTTCACAAACCTCCAGCCAGTGGCTGTGGGCCATCTGACTGCACCTGAACGCCAGTTACAACTGGACAACTCAATTCTTACTGTGACATTTGACACTGTCAGTGGTTCCGCCATGCTGCACAACCGCCAAAATGACATTCAGATCCAGCCGCAGCCAGAGGCGGCCAATCCTCAATCTGTGGCCCATTTTATAAACCTGACCACCTTGGTGAACTCCATTGCTCCTCTAGGGAACCAGATAACAGAACAGCATCCTCTGACGTGGAGGTCAGTGCCTCAGACTGACGTCTTGCAGCCCCAGGCACAGCCCACGCAACAGCAGTCAGGACAGCAGCAGGTTCAAACAGAGCAACAACAACAAATGTATAGCTACTAATTTATACTTTGAAAAGTTTTCAAATGGACAGTACTTAGAGACAAAAACACACAGACGTTCAGAAAATTTCTCATAAGTTTGCTTGCTGGATACCAAACAAAGATAGGAAAATGTTTATACAATGAAATGTAAGCTAAAATCCGCATAGTACCCTGCAACACCCTAATCTTGAGATTCTCATGCTGTCCCGAGGCCTTGCACTGTCTTAAACAAAAGAAAAAGGAAAAGAAATCTCACCATAAATTTAGCACCCCCTTGCACTGTGTATTTCGTGCAGGAAGATTGAGATTTGACAGGAGCATCATAGTACATCTTAACCAAAGCAGGGAAATCCTAAATGTTACGGCACTGGTGATTTACAAAAAAACCCTTTCAGCCATATCATGCCACTTCTTTCCAGTCTGGAAATTACTTATGAAGACCTTGTTCACAGTGAGGTGGAATGCAGTTGTGGTCAGCTGATAAAGCTGAAATGTAAAGACACAAATGGGCAAAACAATAATTGTCTTGGTTTTTATCTTCTTTAGGTCTTGTATCTAACAACATTGGTAAAGTAGGTGGAGGCTGGGGCTTTGGGGTGGGGATGAGTGGGATGTGGAAGAAAATATACCAATTTCACAGAGTATTTCCATTTTAGTCATGGGGAAAACTCCATACTCATAACACAGTGTTAGTCCTACTTGAATCAGATAGCTGGTCTAATGCTAAAGCAACTTTATGGTCGTCTAGTCAAGTTTGAATCAAACCAGTGATGAACTGAAAAAAGAATGTGATACAGTTTTATGTAATTTTTCAAAACCGCTCTTTCGACCTTGCTTTTAGGTAATAGGTCTGAAGAGCAATCAGTTCCCTTTGATCAAGTTCAGGATGTGAATATTTTGCAATTAGTCTTCTTTCATTGTGTAATAAACATTTGAGAAAGCATTCTTTTTATATATATATACGTATATATAGCCTTTGTACTTTACTGTGTGTTTCTGGTGAGTACTTGTGTGAAAAACACTGTTATCAATATGATTCATCTTTTCATTCCCAGACTGCCCTCACAGGAATAAGTTACGGCTTCTATTCCTTCTGTTTCCAGAATTACTTCCAAAATTCATAGCCATGCATAAGGTTGTGTGAAACGCAAGAAAAAAAAAAAGAATGTTGGAAGCATATTCTGCCACATGGAGGCAGTGTGCTCTAGTGTATCATGGGCAAGGTTTGCATGATTGTTGGGGATATAAATAGTGGGTTGGGTCAAATACATCATTGCTGATACTACACTTTCATTCCATTCTTCATGCATTGATGTGCAGTCTGGACTTTTGCATGTCAAGAAGATAGTATCTTTCCCACAGAGAAAAAGCAGCTGATATCAAAAAGGAATAAACTTAAAAAAAACCAACCAACCAACCAACCAAAAAAATGTTGCTGCCTGGAATCCTGAAAGGCAAATCTGCCCTTCCAGCTGTAGCTGAAGAACAAGGTCCTTTGGGGCAGCAGACTGAGCCACAGAACCGTGCTAAAGGTTTCTGCTGAGGATAAAGCAGCTGCTGTGTTGACAGTGAAGACGGATTGATGGTTGTAAAAATCTTGTGTGCCTATCGTATTTATGAAAATGTTCAATGTATTAGCAAAAATATGAGTAGGAATGACTTCAGCTTTGAAAGTCTGTATTAACATGGACTACTTGTCCCCTAAAGGATGCCTTAGAATTCCTACAACAAATTCTTCCAAAGTATACATGTCTGGATATTAAAGTTAACCTCCAGTGGTTTTCTTGGTGCCATAGCAGTGTCAAGAGGCTCTCTATGCTAGGCTCTGTGTAAAGCTTAATTGCAGCAGGACAGTGTATAGGAAAGGGGATTCTGGTGACAGATTTTGTGTGTCAGAGGAGCAGAACTACTTCTCTGTAGATATCAGCAAGTCTGTAAAATGTCTGCATGGAAGGGACCTATATTTGATGGGACAAGGATGCATATCAGAAAGAGAAAATATCTTTTGCTGGTGTGGGAAAGAGACTTTTTCATTCCCTAGCCCCTTCTGTCTTACTCAGATCCTTTTTCACATGATACCATGAGATCCTGTAATTTTATCAGTATCCCAGTACCCTGAGAAGTGCTGTTTTATGCCCCTCTATCACTTGGGTTATTTCAGCACTGGCTTGAGTTTCTCCTCAACTGCCCTGTCCATAAATGCTTCCTTTTCACACCAAATTCAGTGGTCAAGAGGAAGATTAGGTTTTATTTATGAAATATGTTATTTATGTACTTGAAGCTCTCTCTCCCCGCGCCTCATTTGGTGCATCATTGGAAAAGGCAAGTTATCTTTTGGCAGGGTATTTTGGAGGAGAGAAAAAAAAATAAAAAGGGAAGGAAAGCACAGGGAGAGGTCCTAGGTCAAGTTGTTATGGTAAATAAAAGATGGCTAACATCTAAAAAAATACATACATATATATATATGTACACACACAGGTGGGGAGGGTTACCATGCTGCTTATATAGTTTCTAAAAGATCAGGGTTTTGTTTAGACGTATGTGAATGGTGATTAAGCCTTAGCTGCAGAGTGAGGACATCTGCTCTGTGTTAATACTACTGATAATAACATGATGCATTGAAGTAACTGAGTCATTTTAACATGTAATTGCCTATTTGATAAGAACTGCATCTGGATGTAATCAGCCATTATAGAGACCTCTCTGACTTCACAAAAACTCTTTGTGAGACATGAACTTCTGGTATTCTGTACTCTTACGCTACCTAGCATCCCTCCTATGCTAACTGGCCTGCATAATCCCATCCAGGGAAGCTGGCATCTTGCCTTCCTGGGAATGATCAAGTCTGTCTGATTTAAACAATAAATAGTTGCATGTTGGTGGTCACATAGAAAAGAAATGTCTTCAGTCTCTCAGTATTCCGGAAATCTCAGAATAGTCTGGGTTGGAAGTGACCTTGAAAGAAAGCTTTGGTTTTGGGAAGGAGAGCCTAGATGAGATTATGTAGCACCCTGTCCACTTGCATCTTTAAAACCTCCAGTAGCAGAGACACTAGCACATCCCTGCGGAAGTTGTTCCAGTGGATGATTGTTCTTACTGTAAAAATTATTTAAAATAATATTTTGCTTCAGGAGTGAAAAACATAACCACTGGAAAGGCTTTGACTAGGCCAGCCAATAGAAAGTTCTCCAAAAGCTAATCTTCCCATAGCACTCCTTTTAGAAATCATCTTGACTTTATCTGCAACCATTGCTATGGTACCTCATCATCTCACGGTGTGATTTTGTTAATACTCTCCTTGTAACATCCCTATGAGAACACAATTGTATTTTGGGTGTGCTGCAACATGAAACATTTTGAAACAGATTACTTTTCACGCAGAGCTTACCTTGGAGAGCTATTGACTGCCAACTGCCCTCCCAACTAAGCCTTTTTCAGATGAATACCAAAGTTATATTGATGCTGTTTCAAACTGCACAAGAAATAAAACTCTAAGGGATGTGCAATCTAAATTTCCTTTGCCAATTTATTACTAGCCTTTTCAGCTCTAAGATGTGGAGGTTATTGTTTTCAGCCTCGTGTTGGAGATTCTGCGTAACAGCTGTTCAGTAACAAACTGGAATTACTCTGAGCCAAAGGAGTGATGTCATGTAGTGTTCTGTGTATTGTCATTGTTTATTGCTAAGACTATTATTTAATGCTGTCTGTGGCACATGGGCTCTTAAGTAAAGGACCATCAAGGTACAGAACCCTTTCTCTACCAGTGTTATTCTTTTCTGGTCCTTAATGCATCAAACTTTCTTTTTCTTCAAATCACACAGACTTGCTTCAAAAGCAGTAAGCTTAATCATTAATAATTGTTGATAATCATTCTTACAGAACTTTGTACATCTCGCAATGTGTGGAAACGTGGGGTATTCTATAGCTCCTTACTGGGTAATAAGGGAAAGCAGAGAGACTGAATCTTTCTTGGCTATGGCCTGTGGTAAGTTCTCTCAGGAAAACCTACTGTATCAAGTGCTATTGCACTCTCTAAAATTCAAATTATTTATAGATGTGTCAGCATGAAAATAACATTTTTGCAGAAACCTACCTGTCAGTCTCCTGTCAGTCTAACCAGCTACATTTCTGTACCTTTTTATTGTCACAGAAATTGTTTGAATTTAACAGCCAGGTAACAGCTGAATTGATTTCAAGAACTGAATTTTCTGTCACTTTGTCAAAGTGATTTACTAGAGTTCTGCACACGTGGAGATGGCTCAATTTCTCATCCTGAAAGCTAGAAATGAAAAAAATACTATACATCTAAATGACAATCGTATAAAAACCTATAGGTACCACATGAAAAATGGGATAGGGTAAATAGCTTTGTCAGTGCTGCTTTGTGAATCTTTGTTCAGTAATGAGATTTCCTTGGTGCTATTTAAGGTAATAATAATGTCACTCCTAATTACTTTTGGCCTTATGTTTATTATTGATATAGGCATACCTGTTGCAAAACCTTTAACCCTTTGTATCTTCGGTGTGCCTTGTCACAGTGGTTTTGTGTTGGCCTCATCCGGTATAAAAGGAGAAGGAAACATACAGGAGGAAGATTCTGCTGGTCCACACCAGGATGTGCAGCAAAGCTCTGCTTAAACTAGTTCTGGAGGCAGACCGTGCAGCCAAGTGGCTTGTGTCTGTGAGATTAGTTACCACGGTTTGTTTTCACATAAGAGCTTTTGCCCTATAGCAAACAAAACCAGTCCTGCTGGCAACAGGAGAAAGGAAAAAAAGTGGTTTCATCGTGTTTGCCATCAATTCGTCTTAGAGCGATTTTCTTCAGTACCGAGGTGCTACTGTGATATTTGCACTGTATGTGGCAAGCAGCTGTTAAATTTTTGTGATTAAAAATGTTGGAACACTGTAAAAAGCTGCCATACAGTGTAACCAGCGTTGGAAAGTACATTTCTTGTTCTAAAATTGAGAACAATGTTCTATTATTTTCCTCTTCCTGGATGCTGAAGTGGTGTTCTGCATGCATACTACTGTCAGTTCAGTTCAGACCAGCATGCAGGATACCAGGCCCCTAGCACAGCTCACCGTGGCTGACACAATGGATGGCTCTTCTAGAGAGCCCGTGCTTCACAGCTGCTAAATTTAAATTCCCAACAGCTGAGCTGAATGGGGCACAGGGGGTGAGATTTGTCCCAGAGATTTCAGTCTCACGCCGAGAGTCAGGATTTTGTCAGCGTCTGTAGTGTAATGCTGTTGTCTTTCTGCCTTATCCATGAGCTGGTTTTGACCAGCTATAGTGCCTGGTTAGTTGCTAACACTTTTGAAAAACTGGTTAGTAGGTGCAATGGCTGTAGAGTGGCTGATGTCAAAAGCAATCAAAAAAAAATACTGAGCTTGGAGATTTATTTCATCTAAAGCAGAGTTTTTAACTTCTAATGTCTTTTTGCTGTCAGCTGAGTGCTTTCCAGTATTTTTCTATTTATAGGTTTTGATTCTAAAGGTTTTAAGGTGTCCCTTAAACGTAGCAAAATTTAAAAGGCTAGAAAAGAAGTGTAGTAATGGAAAAATGTGGAGATAAAATTAGGAGAAACTAATGATGCTAATAATTTTCAGCAGATTTCTGCCCTTCTCCTACTCACGTGAGTCTGAGGTTCTTGCCACGATGCTAGCTCAGGGAAGGAGACAGCTCATGCAGGGATCAATGTGCTGGGTGTTGTCAGAGCAGGCACCAGCTGAGTTCTGCCAGCCTTCCCTTCAAGCCACATGCTCGATTCTGTATCTCCTCCCAACGCTCTGCTTTCACAGAGCTCACACGAACGTGAGTGGCTCTGAGAGTTGTACCTCTCCCATGTCCTGAACATCAAGAAACAGATTCAGAACTGGGAAAAGGGAGGTGAGAAGCAATGAAATATATTGGAAGCGTAGCTAAAAATGATGTGGGAGAGCACATCCTTAGCCTGCTGTACCGAACTGCATGGTAAGTTGGGGTGGATGCAGAGCTCTTGCCTAAGTATCAGTGATTATTGCATTTAGGTGCTTTTGTTTTTCTAGAACTTCTGTTACTTGCACAGGTGAAAGTGTTAGCGTGTGTTTAGTTTACCATAAATTAAACTCAAAGGTAAAACACACTCAGTGTGTTATAGGCAGCAACACACAGAAAACAAGGGGTAAGATGCTCAAATGATAAGAGAATGAAGCAGGACTGCTTTTCATCACTTTTGGTAAGATGGTGGAAATCAAGGTTCTGGGGCAGTGTTTTCTCAAGAGTGACTGTCCTTTGTCACATGCAGAATAGACCTGCTCTGTTGTGTATCTGGTATCTGCCTGCAGTTCGGGCACAGAAGTGTCATCAAGGGGATGACACTGGAATAAAGAGGGGTAGTTTACAATCAAAAAACGAAACAAAACAGATTATCTCATTGAAGGAAATGGTGGGGAAGCTTTAACCTTAGTTCCTTGCTGTGGCAAGGAGAGATAAAAAAGAATGGCTTGGACTATTACACTGGCTGTGCCTTAGGCAGGTGAAATTGTAAATCAGCTGCACGCACGAGCTCCTCTTCCCTTCTCTCCACACCTACACCCGGGTTAAGACCCTAGTCTGAGCTTTCAGGAGAATTAAATAACTTTGTCTGACTGACATACAGATGGCACTTGTGCTTAAGGGCTCTACTTATCTAGAATTCAGGGTTGGTTTTCAGAGTAGATATGGGTACATATGTTGGGCAGGAGAGGATTCTTTCTGGGGCTTTACATCTTAAGAAGGAAAGAATAGTTGCTTTCCTGGCATCCTGTGACGTCCATATTGATGCAAACAGAAGACTTCTGCTCAAGAGACAGTGGAATCAGTGACAAAGCACTATTTTTAAAGATGCAAGAGAAGAGCTTAGATTACATAATCGAAGAGAAAAATGAGAAACATTGTCCTGAAGGCAAATGCAGCTACTTCTCATTCACTCTCCTCCCTTTTCCACTACTTTTTTTCCCATGAAATAAATGCAAATTCCAACATGCACCAAGTTTTCCTCCAGGCATGATATACTTGTGTGGTTGTTTAAGTAAGAAGTGGGTTGAATAGAGATATGAGGTATTCCTGGCAGAAAGATCTTGGAAGAGTGCCCTATTTACTGCTGTTGTTTTAAAGCAGTCCCAGTCACCCCCGAGAGTATTTCTAGTTAGTAAAGGGATAGCTGTCATTCTAATTATACAGCGAACACATTCCCTTCTTCATTGACTTTGTCTTCTCACAGTATAGCCAGTATTTCTGAGTCTATGTACTTTAACAACTGTCTAGAAATTAAGTGTAAGTGCTTTATCAAAATGAAGAGTGGTTTAAGAAGTAATTCAAGTAGAGCAAGAACTTGCTGTAATCAATTAATGCTTGCAAGAAATCACAAATTCCTGTTGCACAGGACACTTATCAGTCTGGAAGCTGTAGATGAATGTGTGTGGTCTCCTACAGGTTGGCTACAAAGACTTCCAGCTCTCAGTGTCATACATTGCCAGCTGAAACTCTTACCTTTAAAGATGCCTGTGTTTGGTGTGAAGAATATCGAAAATGGTGGGGTTTAGTCTAAACTAACAGCAGTATAAATGGAAAAATCAGAGGACAGGTGGTGGTGGGTGGGATTGTTCCATGGTAGCTACAACAGCAGTCATTGGAAGATGTGTTTTAACCACCCTAAAAGCATTTGCAGAGTGGCTGGGGGAATTAGGGTTGTTTAGTCTGCAGAAGAGGAGGCTGAGGGGAGACCTTATTTCTCTCTACAACTAGTGGAAGGGAGGTTATAGTGAGGTGGGTGCCGGCCTCTTCTCTGAAGTAACCAGCGATAAGACAAGAAGTAATGGGCTTAAGTTGCACCAGGGAAAGTTTGGATTAGACATTAGGAAAATTTTCTATACTGAAAGAGTGGTGAAGCATTGGAACAGACTGCCCAGGGAGATGGTGGAGTCACCATTCCTGGAGGTGTTCAGAAAGCATGTAGATATTGCACTTCAGGATGGATTGATGGGCTGAGGTCCGCTGTATAGGTTTAACAAGGCCAAGCGCCGGGTCCTGCACTTTGGTCAGAAAAACCCCAGGCAACGCTACAAGGCTTGGGGAGGAGTGGCTGGAAAGCTGCCCAGCAGAAAGGACCTGGGGTGCTGGTCGACACCCAGCTGAACATGAGCCCGCAGCGCGCCCAGGTAGCCAAGAAGGCCAACAGTATCCTGGCCTGTATCAAAAACAGCAGGCCAGCAGGCATAGGGAAGCTGTACTCAGCACTGGTAAGGCCACAGCTTGATTTTTATTTTTTTTTACTTTTGGGTGTTGTAGTATAAGAAAGACATTGAGGTGCTGGAATGGGTCCAGCACCTCACGTGGGATATTTCACTTCCCACCAGCAGCTCCCCTTTTCACCACCTAGGCCCTCTGAAACTGATGGACTTTGTGAACTGCAGGCACCACAAAGGTAGCAAAATACATCGCGTTCAGCAAAGGCGTGTCTCCCGCACCCGGCACACCTCAGACTTGGGAATCGTCTGGACGGGGAGAAGAATCTGAAAACAGGGAAATAAATCTGTGGGGCTGCTCCCGTTAACGGCCGGCGGGCGCATGCGCTGACGCTGGCCTCAGGTAAACCCACCCCCGGGGGCTCTATGAGCACGGGGTAACCTGCCGCTCCACCCGCGGAACGGCAGTGCGGTGGGAGGGGGCCTGAGAGGCGCCGGAGCCTTAGCTCTCCGACTTCGTTCGGGGCAGGAGGACGGCAGCGACCCGCGGGCTCCCGTTCCCCCATCGCCGCCCGTTCTTCTTTCGCGGCGACCGGAGAGCCCTAAACGGACTCTGTGCGTGCACAGACCTCTGGCCGGCGCGGGTGCGCGTTCCCCTTGTCCTGCCCGCCGCGGTCGGTTAGTGCCGGTGGTCGGAGAGCGGCTCGGTCTGGGCGAGGCTTCATCTCCCGCTCGCCCTTCCTCCCTGCTCCCGGCTGTGAGCAAGGTGTAGGCGGCTGAAGGGGAGTGGGTGCTGAGATGGGGCACAGAGGCAGGGAAGAGGGAAACAGTGAGGATCCCGTCTCGTTATGGACGGGAGAATGTGAAGGTCGCTCCTGGAGTTTTCTGTCTGGGTAATTTTTGCCTCTTGGCTAGTCTGCCTGGTAGGATATTGTGGATACCGGCAGTGGTCAATTAAAATAATTATTACTTGAAATATTTTGTTCCAGTATTAATAGAGCACCTAGAATAACTTTCATATTGACAGTGGCTTACTTAATGTGTAGCATAAGTGGTAGTGCTCTTACTTTCCATCTGTCCTGAGGGATGCTAGCATTTCCTGCTGCAGGTCAGTTAGACGGCTCCTCAGTGAAACAAAAGGCTTGGTTGTAGCAGTTGAGATGAAACTATTGTAATGTCAGAATAGTCCTACTTGCAATCTAAGGTGATCAGTTCTCTTGAAAGCTTTCTGGTAATTAACCTGATCATAAGGGAACACTTCCAGAGCAGTATTTTTAGTAGCTGGAAAGACAAAGATACTGACAGTTATCTTGACAGTGTCTGCTTAACAGCATTGAGTTGACGTATAAAGTCCTGCATGTTTTTGCACTTGCACACTATTTGTTTTAACACAGCATTATGTCAGTACCTGACTTTTTTAATCAATAGAATCAGTAAGAGCATCAGGGAAGGCACAGTCAGACTTTTATACTGCTGCTTTAGGCTATTGGACAGAGTTTGTCTCCCAGATCCATACACGTTGGTAAGACAACAAAGAACCCCCTCCCAGCTGCTTGTTACCATCCTCCTTCTAAAGTCTGCTGCTGACTGAGAACCATCAGCTGGTCTGCTTGGAGGCTATTTAGACTTTTACAACTAATCCAGACTGCTGAGAATAATGCAAGTTAGGGAGTGGTCCTCTGAGAAGCTAAACTGGCAGATCTTTGAATCTAGTAAAAGAGGGAAGAGTAGGGGGGTGGAAAGCCACTAAGAATGGCCCAGTAGTTTTTAATAACATTTGCTATTGTTATATCTGTTCAGAGTTGTGAAAAAAAAAAAAAAAAAGGAAACTGTTTCTCCTTGGTTTATATTCCCAGTGCTTCCTTTATACTGATACAGACCCAGGTCCAATTGAGCAGAAAGCTGATTTAGCCATCTGTTTATCATTACCCCCAATAATTAGCTTTCAGTTGGATCCATTTTCTCATCAGTTTAATGTCTGGCTGTGAAAATTCCAGAGTTGGATCCTGAGAAGAACAAGAAGGGGTGGATGGAACCAGCCCTCTTCCGTGGGGGCCCACACCGACGTCAGGCTAAAGTGACTGAGGAATTGCACTCTTGGTAATGGTTACTTTGGCTATGTGGAACAAGGTTTTACAGAACTGCTGTGGAGTTAATTTACAATAAAGGCATCCTCAGCAGATGTTTGGGATGTGATCATAAGACTCTTACTTTATGGTTGTAAGGAAAATGTTACAACTTGTAGCTTCTGGTGAGGTGTAAATGTTCACAAAATATGGCATTAGATATTTAAAGTAACATATCCATTCATTAAAAAAAAAAACCACACACAAAAAAAACCCAACAACAAAAAAAGTAAAAAAACCCTGTTTGTGTCATCTAGGAGCCTGTAATCTTAACTCCTATTTTTACAAGATAAATGTACAGGAATGTAATATGCATAACACTTCTAAAAATTTTAAGCAATGGGCCCTGGAAGCAAGTTGAAGAGCCCTGAATCGGTATTACCCTGTGAAGGGAAACACTGCATTGTAGGGAAATGTCTGAAGGAATTTTGTAGTTGCAAGTGTTCCACAATGTAAGAGTACCTACATCAAACCCTGGAAACAGCAGGTCATTTCTGTCTTGTCCATCATGCTGATTACAGTTTGGAAGATTATTTCTAGCCTAGAAAATAATACTTCAGTTTACCTGCACCTTTGCTTTTCTAAGACCCATCTGCACGAACCCCTTAGACAAGGGCTTCTAACTGCTTTTTGCTTCATATCTGATTGTCCTGGTTTCTTGTTTGTATTGATAGCTACTACTAATATGGAAAGAGACTGGAGAGGTGATGTCATGAGAACTTTTGCTGAGGATTTTTTTTTTTGTCACCAAGATTAGGGCCTCAGCAGGTGCAATTACCTAAACCAGATTTTAGAAAATTGGTTTTAAATGGCAGAATCTCTTTCAGGGAACTGACCTGCTGTTGAAGAATTCCAAGTTTAAAGCAGCACTTGCATGAATCTTCATAGAAAAATGGACATTTTTTTGTTTGTAAGGTGTTTGCCTTATTTGGATACATACTCGGGTGTTATGACAGGTATTGTATTTTACATCTTTTTCATAGTTAGATGTACTTAAAGGAAAACAAAAAAAAATCTGATTCTGCAGAAAATTATAGGTAGTCTCTGGGGATGTAATAGCAGTAATATACTAGACTTTTTAATATAGCTATTTTGGCTCTTGTGTATCCTGCTCTTTATTCTTAATGCTGTAATCAAGTGTAATTACAGGTGTAGACATTTTAATTAAAGGTGAGTGAGTTTTTAATTAAAGGTGAAAAAAGTAGAATTGGACCAACATTAACAGTGTCTCTGTGACCTAAGCTGAAGAGTTGTAGTATATACCTAAGAAAATACTTATTTTTACAAAATTTTCCTGTTGAATCTGTGAAGTGCCTTTCTGCAAAAAAGTTGTGTTTTAAGGTACAAAACACTCTAGTATTGCTGCAGTTGTGACACAGTGGAAAATCCATTTGTCACTGAGATTTACAAGTTTTATCTAGCATGGTATCAGTCAGTAGATAGCAAGTACCAGCTTCTATGCTAAGGTTACTTACAGATTGTGAAGCTGTTACAAATGGAAGCGCTATTGGCATTCTCACTGTTGTGGCACACAGTTGCAGATTTCATGGAGTGTTCTGTAAAATGTTACTTCTTTCTTAGTTTGGAGCAATACCAGTGTTGGTGGAGAAGCTGTGAATTCAGGGCAAAAGATCCCCGGAAGCTGATGACACATGTCAATTTTCACAGTTACCGCACCAAACTGAAATTCATAGGCTCTGAGTTACGGGCATTGCAACTCAGTTTGCTGGTGTGTTTGCAGAGCAGCTGTAGCTGGCATCAGTTACCAAAGACTTTGCAGGAGTTTGTTTGCCATTGGGAGAATTGTGATGTAAGTGAAATATGTTGAGATTATTGCCATTTTTTGGTCATTTTCCTTACTCTACCTTAGCAATCTTTGGATTTGAGTCACTATTGGGAATTTTTGGTCAATCTTACCCCCGAACAATGTCTCCCACTATCTTTGTAAGTAATACCTTATAATTATTGCGGCAGCATTCACATGTGACCTTGAACTCAAATTTTCCTCTCATTGTGGTGACTAAAACCAATCTTTTTGACAAAGATGCAACTTCTCTTGTGTTTTAAGAGCATATATGCAAAATTTTAATATACCCCGTTTAATGATAAATTAATGACCTTGGTAGTTTGTAGACAGGTCCAGAGTGTTTAGTGTTTGTCTGAAGAAATGCAACAGAGTATCGGATGTTTTCTTGGTCAGTTGCAAATGTTTCTTGGGTTAGGGGTTTTTTTTGTGCTGGAGCAGAAATCAGACATTTGCAACAGGCTGTTCATATAAGTCTGATGCACAGTTGTGACCAAGATTGTTTTCAAATAAAAATGGTTTGTATCTTGACCACATTTTGGTGTCCTGTATTAAATAAAATAGTTATCTGTTTTGTTTTGACTGTTCCATTTCTATATCAAGTAAACCAAGATAGTTAGCAGTTGCTTTTTGGGGGTTTTTTTGGCCCCCTTTTTTTTTTTTTTTTTTTTTTTTACGATGTTAATATAAATAGTGCTGCCCATATAATTTTTTTCTGATTCTTGGAGGAGTTAATTCCTGATCAAGAGTGGATTAATATTGATACGATACTGTAGGGAAGCACTGTCACTGTTGGTGTCAGAAACTCAGATGTTATTTATAGATAGTGAGCATCATCTTTGCAAGTGTGATGCCTTGCAGGTGACATTTTCTTACCATCTCCTTTTGTGTAACTGTAGAACAAGATACTTTTTAGAGAAGGAAGTAGTGCAGGAAAATCATCTATCTGGTCTACATTATTTTTTTACATGTTGTATGGGTTTTTTGTTTCATTTGAGCAAAGTGATATAACTGAAAACAAGATATTGGTGAAGAAGAAACAGCAGTAATGAGCTGTACTGTGGAAATCAGAAAAACTGTAAAACTAAAACATTATGCAAACCTCATATGGGCAGATCTGATGTAGGTTTAATAATGAACTACAAATCAAAACAAAAGCTTTAATGTTTTTTAAAGGCCTTTGATCCTTTTTTCCTTATGTCTAGGCCTTTCGATGATTCATGGGTTATCATCTTTAATTCCTATTTGCTCTATTATCTATGTTTTTTCATATAAAAGTTGTGGTAGAATTAATGACATAGATAAACTATGCTTTCTGAGGTTATAAACAAGCATTAATAAGGATGAAAATATTGTCAAGCAAGGGAATATGGGGGTGGTGGTGCTTTATGTAGATATTGTATCCCACATGTGCCTCACATTATTGAATTAGAATCAGTGTAATGTTTGAGTAAATATACTGCAGTGATGGACTGAAATTTCTTTTGTTTTCTGACAATGGTTATGGTTCATATTATTGCTTTGTTAACCCCCTTACTAGGTCTAAAGTTATTTCCAGTTTTCCTCTTAACATTTCTGTTTACAGACTGCTCGTGCCATAGCACATATAAAAGGTGTCTCCTCATCTCTGTGTTATTACTGGATGTCTAGAAATACCCGTTTGGCTTTTTTGGCTCTGAACTTACAATATCTACACTCAAATGATGCTTTTATACCTTTGCTTTCTTCTTCTTTTTCTTTACATGAAGTAAGGAGTGACATAATCTGAGAGTGAAGTTCATAGGGCAAGGTAATTCTGTTGTTAAGTCAACTTGTGAGAAAGTCTTAGCTCTGTAAATAAAAGCTTTTATTTACTAGTGGATTACATATGGATGTACCCTCATCTATTCTTTTTAAAGCTATAAAGCCTAAACATATAATACAGACCATTATTTATGATAACTTTTGCAGAGTTTGATAAAAACCTATTGTCACAAACAAATCTTACTGACATTACCTCTCAGCTTATAGGAATCATATTTTATACTGTAGTTATTTTTATTATTGATGTTTTTTTCAATACATACCAATCAGTCTTTACTCACATTCTGCCATGATTGGAGTGTTTATTTTAAAAATTAAGAGGTTCAGGAAAAACTTTGGGGGCTTCAGAATTTGATGTTGCTGTATCTGTCAGTAAACACAGTCTTTTGAAAAACATGCTTAAAAGAAACAGAAGAAAAATCTTCACATTAATTGACTTCATAGTTCATTTTTCATTTATGTAAGTGGGCAGTTTTGGCTGATGGAATCCTGTAGTCCATAGCATTTTTTTTCTAAATCTTTTAATGCATGTTTTTTCAAGTTCAAGCTATGTTGTGAATTTTATTAATTAAAAGAATGTTTCCCAACTTAGTAGGCAGGCTAGACTAGACCCAGGAGGTGG
This sequence comes from Megaceryle torquata, assembly GCA_024611175.1. Taxonomy (NCBI): domain Eukaryota; kingdom Metazoa; phylum Chordata; class Aves; order Coraciiformes; family Cerylidae; genus Megaceryle; species Megaceryle torquata. The sequence goes on from JANIJG010022427.1 coordinate 96,144, forward strand.
GGTAGGGCACACTGCGAAAGAGAACTTTGAGGGCAGGGAAAACTGCTTACCTTTCCCACCCTCCTGCAAATATGTTCCCACAGTTATGACTATAATTCTCTTTGAAAATCACCCATACAGCTTCCCCCAACACTTGTGGTGTCTCCTACAGTGTCAGATTCAGTTTCCCCAAAGGTAAAGTTTCTGACTGAGGCAACAGCCCCCCGGACTTCTCTCCTATTTACTAAAGAAATATTCAAGAAAGTTCCAGCAAAACACATAAAGACATGGTGCTAATAAATTCAAACGGGTTTAAGCCCCATATGATTACTCTGATTAAGAAGTGAAGAGGTTTTTTGATCACTGTCTAGCTCAATACTTTTAGTTGATTCACCTTAATATGACTATGTTTTCATGTACACAAAACCTTGGATCTCTCAGATCATGTTTCAAGCCCTTCGGAGGAAATAAGGGCTTGTCTCCCTGAGGGAACTATTGTGAAATACATCAGAGTATGAATTTAAAATGCAGCAGTTTGCCTGCATTAACTCCTTGTGTAAATGCTCTTTTCTGTGCACAGAAAGCCTAGCGTCTTAGTTTAATCCACTCCACTAAGATTAGGATGATTAAAGTCAGAGAACACCAAATAAATATTATTTTTTAATTTATATTTTT